>JASDQU010011027.1:23492-52872 GCA_032191745.1 Picea mariana
ATATAAAATATGCAGAACAGAAACGAAATGCTAGAAATAACAGAATAACAGTAATATATCCAGCATAATCTTCTCAATACACAGAAACGATATATGAAATAGCAACAGAAATAGCACTTGAACAGAAATAGCACTTGATTCAGATAGCAATGTTCACAGGCCTCTTCGAGGGGGCAACCTCCAATCGAGCAGCGCTCTATTACAATAATCTCCAAGCTAGCGTTCTCAATACCCTCGACTCCTATTTATACTAAAAAGAAGCATCTAGAGGAAGATCCTTCTAGAAGCGGAAGCTTCTATTAGGTCTTCTTACATCCGCCTTATTTATTTTATTGAAAGGTCTTATTAATATTGACCTTTATTACATCCGAATACATTGATCTACCTATGTGCGGGTTAGGACCTTAACATCAAGCCTCTCATCGGGGTTTCAGCATTTTAGATGTCATCATGCAGAGATTCAATGGTTCAGATCACTTCTAGCTCAACGGCTCAGATTAGATCAGGATTTTGCACATCGTGATTACTCCCATTTATCCTTGTTCTTTAAAAGGCATGCAGATTATCTCTGATCCAACGATGATCAGGTCTTGCGCTTGAATCCAACGATTACTGAGTCAACTCACAACCATACCAATACTCGTACTCCACGCAAAGATTCAACGGTCTAGATCATTCTAATCCAATAGCTGTGATTACATCACAAAATCGCATATCGCGATTTCGGAGTTTCTGTTGCAGTGTGTCCTTGACATATCAAAGTCCCGATCACCGATGCCTCTGCTGACGTCACATGTGGTTTGGCACGTGTTAGATCCTGCCACATGTCACTCTGGTTCGTGAATTCTATGTGCCTGAAGTGTTAGATCTGCCTGACACCTATCATTTCCTGGTTGTGCCACGTGTCCCTAGTTGATGTGGTCTACCGTCGTGAGTTGGATCAACGGTCTAGATCTCATGTTGATCTGACGGTGCATATTCAGTCGGGATTTCTCCGATGAAGCCTCCTATCTACAAGTGGATGCTCCTGATTTCTTCTTGATTTAACGGCTGCGATCAAATCACGAAATTGCATATCGCGATTTTCGGGTTTTCGTTGTCGAGTGAACTAGGCATTTCAAAGTCCCGATCCACGAATCTCCGATGACTTATTTCCCTCGCAAATTCTGCAAATCTGACGGTTGTCGACCTTTTGGGAAATTTGAATGGGATCCAACGGTCACTAGATCGCTGTCTTCCTTCTTCTCTGCAAACTCTTGTTGTTCGTTATTTCTTCAATGTTGTTCCTCCTGAGCTTTTACGTCCGAATCCCCAAGGGGTTTTATCCTTCATATCCTGCCATCTCCGTTGTTTCCATTAATGACAACAACCATCAACACACATTCGTTGCTTGTTCAATATTTGCCAACAGACCTTAAGAGGATTTCTATCATTCTTCATCCAAAACCCCTGAATAATGAACTTCCAAATTACTTAAGGATAATACAATGTTTAAAGCATGATTGATTAACACATAAAAGCAATTAATTGGAGATTAACTTCTTTGGGAATTCATCCTTTGGGAGATTTCTTCCCTCTTACATTCAAAACCTCTAAATGCTAAACTGCCGAAGTATAAATGATATTTATGCTTGGCTAAAGTTAAATATTTGAGTAAATATTGTGATTTTCCAGGGAATAAATTCTATTAGATATTTAATAATCTTTTTGTCAGTAAATCAATACGAAGATTGATGGACTTTATGAATAAAACATTTCGAATCTCAAGTCATTCTACCATTTGAAATTAGAATTTTTTTCATTTAGTAACTAAGAGATTACAAACTTCTCTTGTTACATGAAGGTTAATTTCATTTCCTTGAGGATTATGGAGACATGTAAAGCTGCGAAGAAGCAAGAATATTTCCAGAGAGGCAAAGGAGACTTATCTGAATACCATGTATCCTGTACAAAAACAATTGGTTGAATTTAAAGGAAATGATATCTTAGAGGCACTTGGACAAATCAAAATAGAAATGAATAAGGCAAACTCCATAAAAAATGAGGAAAATATTCAATTTGTCATCTAACAAATGAATCATATTGATTTTCTCAAGATTAAGGATTTCTTGGTGAAGCCTAATTTACATTATCAAATTACATCCCAGACAGTAAAGATGATCTAGGAGAAGCTACCACTAGTACATAAGAAGGTGTTTTCCTTCGAATTGAATGATAACATTGAACCTTCAAGATTTGTGGTATCCTTGATGGATGTGTGTATCCAGTTCAATGAACAGAGGAAAGCAAGTGCATCTGGGAGAAAATGAAGGAGCATATGAAGCACCAACACATCAAACCATAACCCAAAAATATCTTCATTCTGGTTTTCCATTCAGATTGTATTCTATATTTAGAGAATATATTGAGGAAAGTATAACTACTTTTAGTTGAGACAATGTTTGTATAAACAGATAGATATTAGATCTATTCCAAGTTTCTTCTAGCCTAATGTAAAAGAGAGAACTTATTAAATATTAATACAAGAGAAGACATAGATTATAAGTCTCGTTTCATTTGAGTTATGTGTTTTCCCTGTGTTTCCATCTCTTATTAGTTTCCTTTTGTAGTTCTTGAAGAGTGAATGATAACAATTTTGTAATACATCTACTGTGATATTAATACATTAGAAGTCCATTCAGTTACAGGTTTTCCTCTATTCTTACTATGAGTAAAAACAAGACCCATGATCTGTGTGAATTGTTGCATTCTTAATCTTCTTTCAAGGGTACATATTTTATTTTTATTCTAATGGAAATGAGGTAAGACTTATCTGTAATTGATACCTTGCTTTATTTTAATAGTTTTGTCAATCATTTCTAAATCATTTGAAATTAAATTTAAGACTCAGATAACAATATATTGCCTCTATACTGTCTTATCATAAATTTAACTTAAAGTTATTTACCATAAAACTGAAGGTACAAGAAAGAACTTATAAAACATTTCATTTAAATATTTGATGCTTGACATTATTCTTCGAGCCTAGAATCAATATCAGGAACAACACGCACAAAGAAATAGTTAAGGAATGGTAAAAATGTAATATGTTATTGTGCATCAGGTTTGGCACATAACAGGGAAGCAACCAAATGAAAAAGTATGACGGACAAGGGGAACCAACAGAATAATTGGAGAACTGAAAAATGTTATAGAGGATGACACCACTAGAGGAATGGCCTCATCATTTTGTTCACACATTAGAAGGAATTCCAGCAAACTGGTATACAGACCAGGAACTGCATAGAGGAACTACAAACTCGATCGTATTATAGTAGAACTTTATAGCCACTTTCTCATTTGAGCATGAGAACCCCAACATAGGATCAACACTTAAACACATCATAGGGGTGATATTCATTAAAGAAATGAAAGTTAAACTCATGACAAAAGAAAAACATCAAAACAAACAGACATTAAAAGAACTATTGGCATGTTACCATGTACAGGAAGAAGCACCAGATGAATATGACCCGCGAAAAATTCAAATCGTGAAAATTGAAGGCGAAAGAGAAGTGGAAGGTCCACCGTTAGAATCAAAATTATTTTTTGTGCCGATCAAGGTGAAGAAAGTCAACATTGGGACACTTTCGAATCCCAAAATGGACAACATTGGAGACTACTGGGATGAGCAAACATTTGAAATAATAACAGAGTTACTGCACAAGTACAAAGACTTGTTCCCAACAACATTCATAGAAATGAAAGACATAGCAGGAGAGCTCGGTGAAATGAAGACACCTCTCATATCTGAGGCAAGACCGATCAGACAAAGACCATATAGACTAAACCCTATATATAAGAAAAAAGTCAAAGATTAAATTGATATCATGTTGGAGGCTAGAATCATAGAACATGTAGAGGAATCTGAATGGGTAATCACTACGGTATTTTAGGAGAAAAAATAGGGAGGGATAAGGGTATTTGCCAACCTGAGGAAGTTGAATGATGCATGCCTACATGACCCATTCCCTACTCCTTTCACAGATGAGGTGTTGGAGAACATAGGAGGACAGGAATCTTATTCATTCACTGACGGATACTCAGGATACCATCAGATCAAGATAGATCCATAAAATATATACAAGACCACTTTTTTCACCGAATGGGGATCCTACCAGTACACAATCATGCCATTTGGACTGAAGAATGCACCAACAATATTTTCCATAGTAGTCATAGTTGCATTAAAAGAATTCATCCACCACTTCCTAGAGGTATATATGGATGATTGGACAGTCTATAGTTTTTTGAAGGACCATGTAGGTGTGTTGAGGCTGATGTTAGAAAGATGAAGGAAGTGTCAAATATTGTTAAATATCAAGAAGTTCATCTTTGAAACACCCTTTGGGATACTATTGGGACATATAGTATGCAAACAAGTCTTGTTAGTAGATCCTACCAAGATTCCAGTAATTGTGAATCTACCACCACCAAAATCAGTATGTCAGTTAAGAGAAACATTGGGACACATAGGATACTACAGGAAATTCATAAAAGGGTATGTGCAGATCATTGCGCCAATGGAAAAATTGTTAAGAAAAGACAACAAGTTTTAGTGGAATGAGGACTATCAACGCAGATTGGACACCCTGAAAGAGAAGATGGTAACCACACCAATACTAGTATGCCCATACCGGTAAAAGACATTCCACGTGCATGTAGATGCATCATCCATAACAATTGGAGCTATTCTGGTGTAGATAGGATCAGGAGAATTGGACGATCCTATAACATTCACTAGCAGAAAATTTTCAGAATCAGAGCAGAACTACAATACCACAAAGAGAGAAGGCTTAGTTATGATCTATGTGCTTTAGAAGTTCATAAATTACTTATTGAGAAAACATTTCAAGATGTTTACAACCATTCATATCTCAAATACCTCATCAACAAGCCAGTGTTGGGGGGGAGAATTTGTAGATGGTTATTGTTGTTCCAATAATTTGAATTCAAAGTGATAGTCAAACCAGGGAAGTTGAACACAAGACTTGATAAGCTGTCGAGGATAACTAATGGAGAGGAACCTATGAATCTAGAGGACAACTTCCTTGACACACAATTATTTTCAGTCTAATTAGTTGATGAATATTTCACATACATCATTCAATACTTGAGTACAAGGACTACGCCACAAGAATTCAACACTGTACAAAAGAAAAATCTGGTAGTCATGGCTGCAGACTATCAATTGATTACAGGACACTTAAACAAGATGGTTGCAGACAACATCTTGAGAATATGTTTACTAGAACATAAAATACCTAGGATTTTAGCAGAATCCCATGAGGGAATAGGAGGACATTATGCAAGAAAATATAGCGAGCAGAAGGTATTGCACACAGGACTATGGTGGCTGACTGTTCACAGAGACTCAAAGGAATAGTTCTAGAGATATGATGTATGTCAGAGGGTTGGTAAACCGAATAGATGGGACAAGATACCCCTGAGACCAAAAGTAACCTTGCAGGTATTTGACAAGTGGGAAATAGATTTTGTGGGACCAATTAACCCACCAACAAAAAGATCAGGAGTGAGGTTCATTATTATTACGACAGAGTACTTAACAAGATGGGAAGAAGCAACACCAGTAAAATATTGTAGCGTAGAGACAACAACACACTTCTTGTTTGAGTAAGTGATCACTAGATTTGGATGCCCAAGGATTTTGATGAGTGACCAAGGCACTCATTTCATTAACAACACTCTTAAGGTGATGACTGAGGAGTTTGAAGTTTATCATCAGAAGAGTACACCATATCATCCTCAAGCAAATGGAACAGTGGAAGCCTTTAATAAGATCCTCGAGAATGTAGTGACAAAGATCTGTAGCATCAATAGGGATGATTGAGACTTGAAGATACCCATAGTATTGTGGGCATAAAAAACCACATGTAAAAAATTGATAGGGAAAACACCATTCAGATTGGTGTATGGATAAGAAGCAGTGCTGCCATTATAATTTCTGGTACCTATTCTGCGTGTAGAATCAATCACAAACATGATAGAGTGAAGCACAATACAAGAAAGGCTAAGTCAACTGATGATCATGGAAGAAGATAGGATTCTTACAGGGTTTCACCAAGAGGTACAGAAAGAAAAGGACAAAGCTTGGCATGATAGAGACATCAAGAGAAAAACTTTCAAGGAGGGAGACCTAGTCTTGGTGTACGATAGTAAATATCCTCAACACCCAGGAAAACTCATAATGCATTGGTTCAGACCATATGAATTAAAGACTTCCACAAATGGGGGAGATGTATAGTTGAAGGACCTGGGAGAAACATAACTCATAGGAATGATCAATGGGAGTCGAACAAAGCGCTATAGGGACAGTCAACCTTCTACTAGTTTTAAAAAAAAAAACAACAACAAAGGACTACACGCAGCAACGAAGGACTTACCACGCCAGAAATAAAAAGAAAACAACTAGTGAAAGGAGATGAAGTGCGCTGAAAAGAGAAATTTCATATAGACTCGGAAATGTTAGCACGATGGAGAAAGGACCAACAGTCAGAAAAAGGCAAAAATTGTGGAAATGGCGGGTGTTGGAGCCGCCCTTGTTTTTCACCTCGCTCAAATTTTCAATTTTTGATACTTAAGGTCTAAAGTGATTTTCTTCTCCCTCCGAAATCATAAATCTCTAAAATCTTGTCCCATGAATAGCAATGCTTTGTCACTTTCAAAAAAGGTCCATTTTTCGTAAGTATGTTTGTTCTTTTGGTTTTATTTCGGGGTCTCGCAAGTCGGACACTTTATTTCTTGAATTCACAAATCCCGAGTCGCGAAAATGTGAACTCGGTTCTAATTTTCGTCCAAGCCATTAACTAGGATAAAACCTTTAACCCATGATTAGATGTCGTCGGGTTTTCGCACCTCGGCATCCGTCAGACCTGAGTTTTTGTTCTTGCAGCCCTGATAGCCAAGAACACGATGACTTTGTGATAACCTTGGTTTGAGACTAAGGGTAAAAAACTAACCATGGTTAAATTTAGTTCTCGGCACTTCGTCGTGCGGTACTTTCTTTCATCGAGTTAAGGTGTCCAAAACTCCGATTCACGAAGATGCAACATAATTATAGAGAGATTAATTAGTCACCTAATCTAATATTTCCTTCTCTTAATTTGAGCCTTAATTATCGCCACATTGCAATATCGCGACTCGGCATATCATTCTCCCAAAAGTTTGTCTTTGAATTCCCGAGTCGCGATATGGCGATTAGGTTATTTATATAATTAAGAAAGCGCCAAATCACGGTTATTATTAATTAAGGTAAAACCGGCACTCGCAGCCTCGCGAGTTGAATAGTCAAAGTGTGAAAAGGAAATTCACGATACAGTGAAAGACGAGAAAATTCTTTAAGTCGTTAAGATTTGAAATTCTAGAAAAATGAAATTAAGCGAGATACATCCCCACATCGAGGTTGGCACACTTCACGAGGGATTTACTTGCTCTCCATGACCCGATTGCCTGTCAAGCTGCCGAACATTGATGACATTAATGAAGAATTAGGGTAAATCCACGAATAAATAAGATCGGATTTATACATTAAATTTGGTTTTAATTATGATTTGACAGACTTATTTCAAAAGGTACAGAGTTTTCAAATATATACGAGAGTTTCATTATTTTTAAAAAACGTTTCTCATAAACGCACAGAGCTCACCTTCCTCCGAGGGAACTCATTTCCGCATGTATACACAGGTCTATTGCAGAAGAGAGAAAAAGCAAGCGTCAGCCATGGCTCCAAGAAGAGCAGCAAAAACGAATATTGAGGTTGCAGCGCAGGGTCCAGACAACGTCTCAGATACTTCGCCTCGGACTGGCAGCTCAGTACCCACCTGGTCATTTATTTCAGACATTCTGCAATCCGAATTGGTAAACTATTCAGACTCAGATGACGATGACAATGATATTGTAAAGGATGACCTGAACAATAAGTACAAGACAATTGTTCAATCGGGAATGCACCTGGTTGCAACCAGACCTCAGTTTCTCCCATACTACAACATGATCTGATGGGCATTAGATCACATCAACCTACCCACCAGAACTATCATAAATTACCAACGGAACACGGTTGAGAATTTTAGACCAGAGCATATCCAATCTATGTATAAGCTACTAGCGACTTCTGAATATTTATATGGCAATGAATTCTTGGAGGAATTCAAAAAGAAGGAGTGCGAAGAATATGATAAAACCATGCCTGGTTTGATAAAAGATTGGGTTTCGCGCTCCGCGACATTCAAAGTGAATGACAAGGGCGTGTATTCAATTTCTTCGCTGGAGCCACAGTATATGTATGTGGCGATGATGACGTGCCAACTTTTCGGATGGGAGGATACCGCGCATTTTTACATCCAGTGGGTACCTCTCATCTTTCGGGTAGCAGAAGGTTTCTCATTTAATTGGGCAAAGATGCTTTCCGACAATTTGTTCAACAGGGTCACAGAGTACCGGGAGAAAAAAGCAGTCGGGAGACCATCCAGATTCTTCATGGCCGCGTATATCATGGACGCAATATGCTCCATGACACCTTTTCCTTTGATGAATTGGGCTTGGAATCCAACCCAAGAAAAAACTGTGCATGAGTACCACGACAAGCTGTGGGAAAATAATGCAAATAAATTTATTTATGAGATTTTCAACTGGGTGATAGTGCCCCTGCACATCGCCATTTTTGGTCTTTCGCCACCCCTCATCTTGGATAGCATTACTGCGAATCTGAGCAGTATTGCGGACTGGTATGTAGAAGAAGAATTCTCCTATTTTAGAGTTTTCGGAGCTGTTGTTCCTCCTCTGGCGCTACCTCTATTCATCCCCAACAAGCTGGCATGTCGTGAGATTGCTCGACAAACAGTAATTGGCGGAGTGAGTAAAGAGCTCAAAGAGTCATCAAAGAAGGTATGGCCATTTTTCCCTGTTCATCTTAATTCCTATTCCTTATTAGATTTCAGACATGCTAAGGCTGAGGCTGCAACCTTAGAAGACTTGAGCCTAGTCTCTATTGAGTACAAAAAGCATGATCCTCAGAGAATTGTAAGCACCCATTTGGGAAATTGTGGATTAAAGAGGTTTGAACATGAATTCTCACCCTCGGATGATGTTTTCCGAGGGGCGAGGTCCTATGCGGAAGTGCAATTTCGAATCAGATCTCTAGCACCCGAAGACAGGGCCTCTGTTTCAAAATTTCAGGAGCATAGGAAAAGATGTCTCCCCATGGTGCTAGGAGGTTTGGGACTTTCCAAGGATAAAGAGAAGGAGGCTGAAAGCTCTAGGGGCCAAACTTATAACACCGAAAAATGTCAGGAAGGACAACAGGAGAAGAGTCCCGAGCAGGAAAAGAATCCTGAAATAGAAGAAGGGACTACTGACCCACCCAAGGAACATAGTCCATAGGTGGAAGTAAAAAACACAGACCCGCTAGAGACTCAGAAACCGGAGACAGAGACGAAGGCCTTTAATCCTCCGAAGGAGCAGGGCTCACTTGACACACTAGGAAAGACGACAAAGAAAATAGATGAACCCATCACCTCTGTCACGCCCTTGCAGTCGGCATAGGGAGATGTTAGCAAGGGATGGATATTTGGTGAAGAACTAAGACCTATAAGGGTAGAGGAACTCCCCCCTAATGAGTTCTTTTTTGACAGAAAGAGAAAAGCTATAGTAAAGCGGGAATTTTATCAAGAGGGAGAGTTCATTGTTAAAAAATTCAAAGTAATGACAGATGGAAAAAACAAGAAGAGTGATGAATTCACCACAGAGATAGCAGGGACGCTAGGAGCGTATGCGTCAGTGAACCAATTCTCGGTTGCGATGTTGAAAAATCAGCTCAAGAGAAAGAATCGACTAATCAAGACTCTTGAAGCCCGAGTAGCTTCGGCTGCAGAAAATGTTAAGAGTCAAGTGAGTGGAGCAATAGAGCTGGCTCGATTGGCCGATAAGAAAGAAATTGAAGCCCTCAAAACCAAGCTAGAACAAGCAAATTCAGTGATCCGAGATGGTCGGGTGCAGGCTGGTCAGCAGAGGGATATGATCGCACAGATGCAAGCTCTGTTAGAGGTTGCGGAAAGCAAGGTGATCGACATCGAGATTGTTAAATCCTGAGCAATCGATATTCGGAGCAAGATCTCTTCTGCTCAACACAGTCTGCTAAACAAAGTAGGGGAGATTCGAGAATATTGCTTGTGAATTCATCAGATTTCTGAGAACCTGATTGTCAAAGAAAGAAACGCAGAAGCTGCTCGGGTCACTTTCCAAGAAGCAGTGATAGCTACCAACAACAGATTTTCAGCAGGGCCCCCCGGACTCACCATTATCGAACAAACTAGGGGTAATATTTTGTTAAAAAATTGGGAACATGATATTACTTTAAGCAAGGAGCAGGCTCAAAAAGTGACAAATTCATTAGAAGAAACCTTCAATGCCATAAATGGTGAGCTATTAGGGATGGAGAATGGAAGTGACACATAGACGCTAAGACATATGAATATAGATCGGATTTCCCTCGACACGAAGGAGAAGAATGAGAGGAATTCGACGGAAATCTCTAAGATGGACAGGATAGACATGGCTCAAATCGACCAACATTTGATTCAACCTAGTGCACAACTCGGCGCCCTTGACATCGTTGATGCACAAATAGGTAATAAACTTCCACAGTTAGCCCGAGACTGCTCTTTTGCCGAAGCCAGTTGTCAAGCCGAGCCTTCACAGCTTGTATCCCAGTTTGTGGACAAATGTATCATGTACACTGAATCCATGCGAGAACAAGCACCTGGCACTTCTTGAAAATGGAGTAGGAGAAATGGAGTGATTTCGCTCCTCCCAGCTGTCAAGCGAAAGCTTCACAGCTTGTATTCCATTTTATGGACAAATGTATCATATGCATTGAATCTAAGCAAAGACAGGCACCTGGCACCTTTTTGAAAATAAATTAGGACAGATGGAGTGATTTGGCTCTTCTAAAGCCGAGAGGAAAAATTTGTATAAATAGATCACAAAAAGAAGAGAACCAGGCTGGACTTTTTGGTAATGAATGTAATAGATATTTTGCATCCTAGAAGTTAATACAAGCAATTTGAAGATTCCCGATTCCGTCACGACTATGTTACAAGTTTGTTTCGTTATGTTTTCTTGTTTCTTTTCATTTTTCTCTACATAATTGACGTGTATCACTATAATTTAGTACGACCACTACTATAGTGAAGGGATTTTATTTTTCTGTAATTGTTTCTTGTCTTTCCTCTGCACCAGCTATCAGCAGGTGCAAGACCAATTCGCATTTACATAATTTTATATTTATTTACACTATGTCAATTATTTCTATGTCAATTTCTTCTTCTGTGTATGTGTGAATTTTCTACTGATAGGAACCTTACGTTACCCACAGCTAAATGTTTTTCTCTCATTCCACATCTTTACTAAAAAATCATACAGTTATGGGAAAGGGCCTTCAGTTTGCATTCCTATTTTGTTCTTCATGCAAAAATTTCTCTTATTTCGACTGAATTGAAATAGCGTTGAAATCTCCCTTTAAATCATTTCCATACTGATATTGTTCCTCAATGACTGTACCCGTAGCAACTCAACCAAATATTCAACCCGGGCTATCTAATCAAATACATATCACTTTAAATCTTTTTGACACAATCCTTAAAACTGCAAACACCCGGGAGGAATTGGAATGTTCATGGGCAGCCATTGAACAAGATATTACTACCCAAGAACAATTGGAAGCTAGACAGCGAGAACATAGAAACCTTCATTAGTTTCCTACACCGAAGGTTAACGTGTTCTTTGTATAAATATTTAACATACTTTCGGATGCCTTGACACTATACTTTTAAGCCTTAAGTACAGACTCAGGAACAACAACAGGTACAACAAATAGGTGCCAACTTATGGTGTCTATCAAAATTGAATGTCAAGAATGATTTATGGGAAGTCTCATTAATCACGCCAACTGGCGACGTCAAGGGAATTCAATGGCAGGTACACGGGAAGTGTCAGTTCATTCAAAACAAAACTTGGGTAACGTCTCCGCAAAGTTTCACACGATCCCTATAAAAGGAGAGCACTCTAAGATCAGAAGGGTTATTGTGAAATTGAGAAAATCACATAGTGACAGAGTATACGAAGAAAAGAGAGAGTTTGCAGGTGTTACAGAGTGAACTAAGCTTCACGTAGACCATTTTTACCACCATGGCACCACGCAAGCTAGGAGCATCGAGCCAGGCCTGAAGATGACCTTGAAGTAACCTTAGAACACCTCAACAGCCACAGGGAGTCGAACAAGAAACCTCTCGACCTACTGAATTCGTCAAATTGGACAAAATCCCTATTCCCAATATGGAACCAGTGAGCCCCACACCAGTCATGGAGGAAACCCAACAAAAACAATAGTTGGGATGCATATTGATATGCTGGAAGTGGGGCAGATCCAGCAGGAGGAGGATTCATGAAATCCTTCACGTCCCGAAAACCATGAAGTAGCCACAAGGGTTAATGAGATGATCCCAAACCATAAAGAAGTGACCGTGCCAGGAAGGTCACAAACATCAGCACTAGAGCAGCCATAGGAGGGCATAGTAGAATATGTCACTGGTTGGGGAAAGGCATATACAGAGGAGAGAACAATGGAGGTTGGAACCTTAAGTCATCCACCACGGCGGAAGGGAAAGTAGCCAGTAGTAATATCACGATGTAGGAAGTCTACAACAACCATAGTCTTACCATGCATTCTGGAAGGGATGTGTATCACGATAACCTATTAGGATGCATGGAAAAAATACGGTACTCGAATCACGATGTGACCGACATGGAAAAGTTTATGGAGTTTGCAAAGAAATTTTACCTAGATACGATTGGTATAGGACCCTTTGGTGAAACAATTGTCCAACCGAAGAAGTGGGCAGCTAGACTAGCCAACACTGAGATTCTAAGCCTGTTGGAGATCCCGCACTTTGGAAGGGGCCGTGAAGTAAACAACTACATCAAGCATTTGATGGAAGTTACCCATGGAGGATACCTATGTTTGGAAGATCCTGTCTTAATAGACTTAGAGCTCATTGTGTATATTATAGGGCTTCCATCTCGGGGGGAGACACCCGCATAGTTCCTCGATGAAAAAACAAAGGAGAAGGCACTGGACGAGGAAATGAAGAAGACCTATGTCACAGAAAGAGGGTCATGTAGAATCATCATTAAGTGCATCAGTGATGCAGCAACTAGGTTGGCCCCAAAAATCATGGCATGCAAGTTGCTTAGGAAGTTTTGCAAGGAGGAAGTCCTTGCCAGGGTTGTCATAGTTGCAACACAGTGTGCAGAGGGAACTATACTTAGCTGGGGCCCGTACTTGTCAAATATGTTCCTTGAATACTGCAAGGACACGCAGGACCTAGGGACATAGTTCCACTACTCTTGGCTACTCTTCCTGATCACCTTGGTCGAATGGAGGGAGACTAAATATACATAATTTTGCGAGTGATCCACTCATTTCCATGCAACGCGATACCTATAATTGGGGAGCACTTCATACCCCAAAAACAAAATCACAAATGTAGGCATGTTCGTAGGGCACTACAACGACCTGTAGGAAATCATTGCCAACACTTGGTGGGCTATTCCATAAGTGGTCATGCAATATTAGGGTATAGCTAACTTTAAAGTGACTAGGCATGTAGTATAGATCCAAGGATAAAAGGATCCTGAGAAGGAATGGATACAACTATGATACTGCATCAAGGAAGAGGATGTAGAGATGGCCATCAACGACTGGCAATATGACTGGAGAGTTCCAGTCCTGAATCAAGAGATGTCCATGGATAAGGAGGTTGATGCAGGGAAAGAATAGACACCTACAGGAGATAAAACAACTCCCAAGAAGACAAATCTAGGAAATAATCTGGTGCACCAGAAGAAAGGGGGTGCACCCAAGAAAGGCACCCAACCACGGAAGAAGAAGAACACCTAGGTGTCGTAGGAACAAGAAAAAGAGACTGAGATAGCATAGGGGACCACACAAAGTGCTACTCAATAGGAACAAGGCCATACCAAGAGGTCTATAATACACACTAGGGGTGAACGTAATAAATATAAGGTGAAAAAATCACCACCGGAATATACAATCATTGAGGACGATGCACACCTCATGGAAAAAATGGTCTAGGACCAAACAACGAAGGATTTTGAAGAAGCCTAGTGCCAAAGGGATAGGATCCAGGAAGAGTTGGTCGACATGAGGTAGATCCTAGAGAATATCAAATAAATGCAGAGGGCGAGCAAAGGAATAGATTCAGTCCCCGCAGCATCACAAACAGGAGCTGAGGTTGTGCCAAATTTTCACGTTACACCCAACATGTTGTGAATGGATGAAATTGTAGGCCCAAAACCCTTGAAATATCTGATACAAATACAACTAGTAATGGGGCAGATACCAACCAAGGCATTATATAAACTGCAAGTCAGCATCGCACAGGAGGTACCGTCATACACACACACAGATGCAACAAAGCTACAACACATGAAGGACATTAGAGAATATTTGGAGTTAGTGATTGAGCAGGTCAAGATCGAGACCAATGAAGAGAAAGATCACATGGATAGGCTCCAGCAGGGATTGAATGTATCCTATGATAGAATTCCAAAGAACACGTAAAAAGTAGAGCCCACGATGATGCAAAAAAATTATCTGATTGTGCAAACAATCAGTCAATATAGGTAGGAGATCGAGAACCTCCAAGAAAAACTCATCCTTACCACTCCCATGAAGGTGAAGGACCAGAGGAAGCAAGAAGCAATAGGGAAGATGGAGGAAATGGAAGGACAATTCAACACAACTGTCGACTTGTTCAATAGAGAAGCACAACTATGGAAAAAGATGGAGGAGGATCAACAGGTCCAACAGTGGGACCATGAAGAGGAAAAGATAAGAGAAATTATCCAAGACCTCAAGCAGAAGCAGAAGACAATGAATATCACTGAGCATCTCAAAGGAGTAAAAGATATGAAGAAGCTGGAAGCAGAACTCATAGATGCGCAGACATAAAAGAAGAATCGATAAGTTCAAATGGAACCTCTCCAAGAGCTAGCATCAAAGGTCATTGTGTAGGAATAAGAGGCAAAGAAGAACATGGCACAAATTCAGGCATAGTGCGCAGAGATGATCAACAAGGAGATTACAACACAAGTATTGGATGCACTCACAAAAAAGACCGTGCAAGCTCAAACAAAAGAAAGGGAACTCACAGAGAAGTTCCAGACTCTCACAAGAGCTATTGAAGAAGCACACAAAGTTTAGGTGGCTCGAAAGGAGCCACATGTCAGTGTTGGGGGCCTATTGGATGCAGACCTAGTCACGAGAAAGACTATTTTTGGGAAGAGAAGCAGGAAAGGAGGAAAGGACAACTGGAAAGAAAAGAAGAACGTGTAAGGGAAGCAGGCGAGGCACACATGCAAGGAATACCTAATGACACTAGGGTTAGGTTTTTTTTAATGTATTGAAATGGTTGATGAGCCAAGAATATAAATAGGTAGTACTTAGAGGGAGTGAGAGGTCGATTGAGAGAGGGAGAGAGAGGATGAGAGCAGAGAATAGATGGAAGAGAGTTGTAAGAACTGTACTACATAGTAAGTTGTTGAGATAGGGAGGCAATGAGTGACTCGATCATGAGGGTTAGATCACAGGCTAAGGAGCCTGGTGTGATCTAGTCAACCACACATGGATCGAGGAGCTTGTTGGAGAGAGTAAGATATAAGATTGTAAACATGTGTGGAGTGACATATTACTGAACCATAATAGAGATCTTGAGATCTAGATCTTTGTGGACGTAACCTAGGAGGGGGTGAACCATGGTAAACACATGTGTTATGTGAATGAATGTATGCATCTTTATTTTTCATAAATGGTGAATGTTAGATGAATGAATTAACTAGTTAGATATGGTATTCCACATGCATGAGTCAAATGAATCCTATAATCTGATGCTAGAATGAATAAATAAGTATTATAAGATACAACCACAGATATCCACTCATTCCCAGGCTGAAGACACCTAAGTATTGTAGCCACCCATAGAGCTATCTCGGGTGATACTGTGCAATACACTCTGTGTGTTGCATTGCCTTCTGGTCTTCCAGAGGGGCCGATAGTTTTCGAGGGATTTTGTTGGGAGTTTATTAAATCTGAACCGGGGTCAATCTATGATAGTAAGGTAGGATCAAAATAACCCATAAATAATCCTAATTAGAAGAGAGGAGACAAAAAAATCCAACAAGTACCAAAGACTTGAACAACAAAATAACCAAAAATATTCAGAGACAATATATAAAAATATCTCTTTATTATTATCAAACCCTAAGGGTAGGGAAACACCATACAATGGATCCTATTATGGAAGGGATCTTCTCTTGTTCACTTGCCTCTTTGATGGGAAAACATCCTAATGTGCTACACGATCCGAACAAAATATTTCTTCTTCACATCCCATTAAATTGCTTGAGCCCCTTTATATAGTGCTACCAACCACCTAAGAACATTCTATAGGAGGAAACTTCTTGTAAGTTCTCTTACATTTATTATATGTAACTACCATAGTGGGAATTATTTAAGAATATAGTGTACCTAGTCCACCTTACCTTGAATTTCCTCCACTATGATCATCATGGGCTCTCCAGGCCCCCCACTACCTCTCTAGCTACACTACATTCCATTTCCCTTATTAAAGTGTTTTCCTCAATGCTTGTTATGAGGGTGTACAACCATATACTAGGATCCCATGGATAAGTGTGGACCATAGTGTTGAAGTATATTGTAGAAACAAGGTACCATGTAGAAATGAAATCCACCATGATGAATTCATCCAAATTCCATTGTAAACCTAATTCCCATGTCTATGTGCTCATGTGAACTCCACTCGAAAGATATTGGAACTTAATAATCAACTGAAAATGATGTTCCAAAAACTATCATCGGTCACGTGGATCCAAAATCCTAGATTCATTTGCACAGTGAGAAAGGGGAAAAGTTGAATCTAGAAGGAACAATACCACTGTATAATATGCAATATGGACACAGGTAGTCATAACTAGCTCCAAAGTTGGCACATTATTATTCTCTACATAAGGTGGAGTAGAGACATCATACAAAATATGAAAGTGGTTGTAATCCCAGAAATGAAAACTATCCATATAAAAATCATCACGTGCTTCCTCATAATCATACCAAGCATATATTTCTTCAGTGTATTCATCATTGATGGCCTTCAGAATAGACTTCAGAATAGAACGCTTTTGCTTCGCCTGGTGAAATATTGTCTTGATGTTTGCCTGGAAGTATGCCAAATTTCATTGAAGAGTCGAATATCCATTGGAAATACCAAATATAATATACCAAATGAAAACTATTAAAATCATCTATCAAATGGGTCTGATATGGTAGCAATTTGAGCACCATGCAAAAAGTTAGTAGCTCTGCAGTCCCATCGTCGTCACGAAAAGCCTAAAAAATGGTTGGTTTTAAATAAGTGATATCTTTACTTCTGGAGATCCAATCAGATGATTTATTTTTGAAATTGGGTGAAATTGTGAGAGGAACTCAAATATGTAATTATTTTTTGAAAATTCGGTACCAAATTTTACATAAGTTAGTAAAATTGCGCGACCATCTGCAAAAAAACCCTGAGAATAATATATTTTAAAATGTCGATAACTTTACTTCCCAAACTCTATTTCAAAAGATTTTTTTTTAATTGGTTGTTTTTATGAGAGGAACTCATATCTACAAGTAGTTTCCACAAATTTTCTGCGGAAATCTACATAAATTGTTTAGAATGTTGTGACCCTCTTTTTTCTTCTTCGAAAAATATGCAAAAATAGAAAAAAAAATATTTGCCCCTTTTTTGTGGCCGAAGAAAGTTCTCTGATACAAATTGTTAAGTACCAAATATATTTGAATACAATCATCATACAATATATATAGAACAATATATCAAAAAACCACTTTATTATTATGAAACCCTCATGGTAGGGAAACACCATACAATGGATCCTATTATGGAAGGGATCCTCTCTTGTTCGCTTGCCTCTTCAAGGGGGAAACCTCCTAGTGAGCTACATGCTCCAAACATAATATAAATTATTCAAATCCCATTACATTGATTGAACCAATTTATATAGTGCTACCAACCACCTAAGAACATTCTAGAGGTGGAACCTTCTAGTAAGTCCTCTTACATTTATTATATGTAACTACCATGGTGGGCCTTATTAAATAATATGGTGGACCTAGTCTACCTTACATTGAATGGCCTCCACTATTATCACTATGGGAACAAACACTATTATCACTATGGGCCCTTTGCCCCCTGCCCCAATACCTCTCTAGATACACTACATAAGTTCTTTATCATATGTTTCTCTTCTTGTATATGTATTTCCATTGTGTATTAAATATTATCTCCATGATGTGTTTATGCTATGCCTAAACACATCTATATTATCTTCTTGTATATTATGCTATGCCTATGCTATGATGTGTTTATGCTATGCTATGGTTATTGTTGTGTATGGCATGATTAATAATTTTTTACAATTTAGCATGGTTCTTGATGATTGCATGTGCTTAATTCGTGTTTCTTTATTAACTAATTGGTATTAGAATTCAAAATCAGTCCAAGGAGTGAATTTTCAAAGTACCCAGGAAGTGGGTACGTTTCAGATCGAGATCAAAGTAGCAGGAAGAGAGAAATATTTTGGTTTGTTGTTTTGGGTCTGTGATAGGTGTCAACGTTTTTGGTTGAGTTGCATTTTTCTTATGAACCCCAAAATTATCTTTGCTTCCGGCATATGCTCCAATTGTAGACTTTTGTGTAGCCTTATTCTTGGATTCAATATGATGATAAAATTGCATAGCTTCGATAATATTTCTAAGATGTTTTAGTAAAATATCATGTTTAATGTATTCTTTTAATCCACCCATGTAATCTTCCAACAAATTTTAATCACTTATGTCATCCACCCTTATGGCCAATACTTGAAATTATGAATTATAATCTTCAATGTCACTTAAGAACTTGATTCTTGTCAATTGACTAAAGTAGTCATATTCCCAAAATTTTCCATGTTGTTCTTCTAAGTCTCTTGTAAATAAACCCCATGTATAATTATAAGAAGAAGGATTTATTTTAACTACCCATTGATACAATTGATAAGGTTTTATCTCAAAGTTCAAAGTTTCCATGTGAATCATTTTCTTATTATCCATAATATTATGCGGTTAAAAATATTTCTCTATCTCGTTCACCTAGGTAAATACCTATGTTCCATCAAAATTCCTTAATTCAAACTTGGAGAGGCTCACTCCTTTTGGATTCCATCCATAAGTAACACCATTATTGGAGTTAAATCCTCCTGGAAAATTCTTGTTATTGGAAAGTTGTTCAACCTAAACACTACCTTTATTTTCACAAGTCCCTTCAAAAAACTTATCAATTTTAAGGAACCTCCCACTTAAGGCATCCATAATATTGTGTTCCATTTGTTCCATATCTCTTTTCATCTCTTCCTTATTTTAATCCATGTCTCTTTTCATCTCTTCCTTATTTTCATCTATTTTCCTTTCCATCAATTCTTCCATCTTTCTTTCTATTTCTATTTGAGTAATTATCAAATCAACCTTTTTCATTGATCTATCATTCAATTCATTTATTTGACCATCCAATTTGGATATATGGTTTTGTATCTCCTCATTTTCTTCACGAGTCATGGAGAATCATTCTGGAGGTTTATTTAGAGAAGTAAGCCTTGGATCTTTCCTTGGAGCTATGAAAAATGATTATTGGGTCCTAAGGACAATGGAGTTCAGGTGTTATAACTCTCTGATATATATGTGGGGTCCAACAATAGTGATTGGCCCAATATCTCATGGCACTAACTAAGGAGGCTCAATCATGCCCTTAGTCTTGCTATCTGACTACCTAGGTACTATAGAGTGGTCTCCCTGAATGTTGTTCTCGGTGTACTATCTCAACAAGATGGTCAAATAACTAATCTAAGACCAATTCTAGGTATAAATAGGGGAATTACTATATATACCATGGTACGTGGAAGTGATATTCCATCTATAGGTACTATCTAATGCGGTACTACTCGAAGGGGTACCAACATGGGTTAGAGGGGTTTCTAACATGTGAAACAATGTGTTTCTAGTAACCACGTGAAACCATGTGTATCTCCTATGTGTATTATTCCCCAACCACAAGTTTACCCACTTAATGACATATCCTATGTTATTTGAAGAAGATATAACACATCTCTAAAAAATATAAAAAATGACCTTGCTAACCAAGGGAAAAGCTCTTAAAATATCTAGAAAATAACTTTTGTAAAAATGCTAACTTGCACCAACAATGTATCATAAAGTATAATGATTCAAAATATGAAAATTTTCCACATGTACTTCACTATGTCAACTTAGGATTCTAAAAATTTTATATTCTAAAACATCACTTAAAACAATTACAACAAAAATGCCAAGATAATTTATTTTAGGATTAGTCACAAACCTTCTCTTGCATGGATTATATCTCAGAAATTTTAGCGAAAAAGAACCTGAAATTTTTACCACCTGTACTATGACATGTCTCCTCAGTCTCCAAAAAATTTCAATATCTGAAACCTCCCATAAAAAGAGTTATAGTGAAAATCCCAAGATGACTCATTTAAAACTAAATTCAAGATGCGTAAAAAACCCTATCTTCCATAGGATATATCTATAAAAGTATAATGAACCAAAATCTAAAATTTTTACGAGAGGTATTTTGATAAATTAATAAGTAACCTATGAATTTATCTATTTGAAGTGTCCCATAAAAAAATGTTATAGCACAAAATTCCAAGATGACTCTCTTGAAGCAACAAAACTCTATGATTGATGCTCTGATTCCAAATGTTAATATCCAATGCATTAAAAATGACAAAACGTCAATGACTACAATACACTTCGAGGGGGAAGCCTACTTTTACAATATATCCAATTCAAAAGACAAGATTAGATGATCCTAAGAGACAAAGGGTATAATGAAGGGTTCTACCTGACATACAAATATAACACTAGAAATGTAATAATTCAATATCTAGGGATTAATAAGGGGTTTTATACTTATCATGGGGCTTTGTCTAGGTCTTAACATGATTTATATTATGGTTGGAATGGAACAAAAATCCTGTCGTAGAGGGATTGGAGGCATAGCTTTTTACATAAGAAATAAGATTTGTCCTCACATTTCACTTCATAAAATAGATCCTCTCAATTAGTACATTTGGATTGAGATATTAGATATTAATGCCAAGACAATTTGTATAGAAAATTTCTATTTTTCACCTTGTAATTCTGATTTTTATAAGAAAACAATCTATATAAAAATTGTCCCTACAATACCCTAGAACAAGATATTTGCAGTCTAATAAATGAAGGTAATATCCTCTTTCTAGGAGACTTTAATTCTAGAATTAATACTAACCAAGATATTCTTCTAAGAAATGATTCCAATCCTAATTCTTTATGTCGATATGAGGACCTTGTTTTAGGTAATAGATACAAAAGAAACTATGGAAACTTGATTGCTAATTTGTTTGTTACCAATCTAGTCAAGTTATGTAGTTCTCAAGACCTAATGATTTCCAGTGGTGTAATGAAGTGGTTGAACTCTAACTAGATGGCTTGTATTCATGAGCTAGGTAGTAGTGTTGTGGACTATGTGATATTTGATACGCCTGCATACAACCAAATAGATAATTTTGACCTTTCAAATGACCATGAGCCCAACTTCGATCATAGGTCATTAACCCTAACTCAAAACTTTGCCATGCACAAAATCCCCATGGATGATGATTCTGATAATCAAAGGAACCTGATTTTTGACAAAAGTAAAGCTGATATATTTTTAAAGGATTTAAATAGTGAGTTAAATATCTTATCTTATAAGGAAAACACCAAATACCTATATCATAATTTTATGACAACCATTTCTACTTCCATTAACAATTTCTCTATCGAGGTGTCAAGTAAAAAGAATAATAGGAAAACCAACCCTTGGTATGATAATGAGTGTAAAATTTCTAGAAAAATCCATTAGGGATTCTTCTAATGAGTCCTTAAAACTTGATAAGATAAATACATACAAATCCCTAATTAAAAGGGAAATAAAAGTAATATACAAATAGAAAGAAAGAGTTAATTTTACACCTTTCTAAACTTGAACCTATGAAGTTTTGGAGGAAAATTCTAATTCAAAAAACTAAAGAAGGCAAATTCTAATTCATAAAACTAAAGAAAATAATATGATTCCCTTGGGGGACTAGAATTCCTACCTTAAAAATATTTATGAATCTCGTAATGCTAGGGACACCATTCCAAATGCTCCTACATAGGACGATTTTTTTTTTATTACGTACATAGAGTTTGGGTTTAAGTATCTCGCAAATGGGAAAAATAAGGACATTGAAGTATACCAAGATGAAATCCTAAAAATTTGAGGGCCTATTTGTTATCACCTAAAAACAAATCACCTAGACCAAAATTCTAGGTATACTAAAATACTGTAGTAATAGTATGGGTAGCATGACATAAAACCCACTTTTACATAATATCCCTTCTAGTTAACTTATATGAACCCCTTTCCTAAAGTCAATTATACTCAATAAAGTCATAAACCCACTTTCTATGACTTTTCCCTCCTATTCTTAATTAAAAAAGAAAACTAAGGAGATAAGTTTCATATTTTTTCCTATAAAAGTAAGAGGGTTTCCTCCCTCATCACACAATTAAAAAAAACTTTTCTTCTCATCCATTCTCTTGCTCTCATTTTCTCATTGTGGATGTTTTTCCCTAGATTTGGTCCATTATTCTTGAAACCCTAGTTTCTTCAGTAGCTCTTTCTTGTTTCCACCATCATCTATAGTAAGCAGAGAGAGTAGCCACACAACCAGGGAACTCAAAGAACCCTCTCAAAGAGAGGCCATAATCATATCAACATATTGAAGGGGCGTTTCTCCATAGGTGTTATCATACAACTTTTCCATTTAGGTAATGGACCATTCATTTATTTTTTGATGTATTTGTTGTTCTTTCTATTTTATTTGTTGCATTTCATTTATGTTATGAAGAACATAAATGATCATAGAGTAAATCTATCCATTTAAAACTAGGGTTTTTATTTTTTCTAACATAGTGTCTATAATCTTGAAGCAACCACAAGATTTGAAAATTTTGTAACCCCTATTGCAAGTTTGCATCAACAAAATGACGACTCCACTAGGGATCTGAGTCAAACCCAAGATCCTTGGTTGCGAGTGTGTGGGTAAATGATTTATTTTTTGTTTTTATTTGATTTTTATGTTTCTTTTAGGGCTTTCTAACCTCTTGTAGCTTTCTATATCATGAGTGTAGGTAACAGGGGTTGAAAACCCTTCAAGAATACCACAGATCTGAGCCCACATGCATAGGACAACTCCCAGGGACCAACATACTTACTAGGGGAAACTTATGCATTGAACGATGCATAAACCAAGATCAATACTTTCATTGGTCAACATAGGAACCATCCCCAATTTTTGCAAAGGAAATTTTGTTCCGGTGAGTTTCTATAGGGGTAAAACAAATCATTTTTTTGAGTTTTTCATGCTTTCTTGCGACTATTAGAGATCTATTTATGGCATGTGGATTCTTATTTATCTCTCATACTATATTATCATATTGAACCATCAATAAATCCAAAGTATTGAGGAACAAACCCTTTAGGGTTTCAACACCTTTCCTCCAAGATATTTTTTGACAGTTTGGCTCTTTCGGTTTTCATTATAGTAGGCCGTAAATTTGAATTTTATTTATTGTTTACTCCTGTAGGTTTCTTTTATTTCATTTTTAAATTTGAATAAAAAAAAGAGGCATATAGGTAGGTGCATACAACTAGTTGCATTGCCCTAGTTTTTTTAGTTGTTTGTTACAACCATAGGTCATTTATATTTGTTGTTGTAGAGTGAATATGTAGTCCAAATTTGCATAACCCTTAGCAAAAAAGAAAAAGGCCTCATAGGACCCCTAATTTTATGCTTTCCAATAGGGTTTTTTTCCTTGGTAAATCTAATTGCATGTGAAAATGTTTGAATCGATTCTTTCTATTAATGAAATATAAATTATTTGCAAGTCATTTCTATTTTAGAAAGGTCATTTAAATTAGAGGAAAAATCAACATTGAGTACTTCGGTTTTTTGAATTTCATATTTACTTAGATTCCATTTCAATTTCAGTATCATTTCTTTTCAAAATTTTAATTTTGGTCACATCACAAGCACATAAAGAACACCCTAATAAATATGCTTGGTTCATGACACTATGCTCAACCTTAAAGTCAAACACCAATTTAAAACACATTCAAGCCCCCCTTGGCACCAATTTTTTTTTTGTAGTTAAGTTAGGACCTCGGGGATATGAATCCAAATAATTCCCCTTGGCAATTTACATTTAGAAAAAGAGTTTGACTTTATAGGGAACCAAAATACTTTCTATCGAACACATTCCCAACCCATTTGGTAACATGTGCACTCTTTCAGAGTGGATAATGCCAAGGTCTAGACTAGAGATGTGATTGAGAATCCTTTCTCTTTCACTACTAAATATCCCCCACGAGGTCTTCACTTAGTGAACCTATAACATAATGCCTTTGTTCATGGAATATTAAAGAATACCCCTAATTTCACTAGATATTGATAAATACCTCCCAAAATCCTTTTGTTGAACCCCCCTCCCAATACATCTTTCCAATAAAACAAACCACTATTTTTATTAGATACCCCTTTTTATACCCCCCAATACGTATAAACCCCCTAAGACCCTGCATACCCCCCCAATGCCTACAATAAATTGACTTTGCTTTTCACAATTTAAAAACCCTCTTTATGAATGAAGGTGATAAGATATTGGTCAACAAGTTGAAGCCCCTGTGAGCAGCACCCATCAAAGTGCATTGGAAAATTCTTAACCTAATTGAATCATGTGTTATGGAGTTAGAGGAACAACAAAGTTGGAAGGAAATGATATGGTTATATGGATCCTCTCCAGGATTAACCTCAAACTTTGGGATATCTAAGGGAAGTATGTTTGACATATTGGGACAATTATGATCACGATGGATGGGATCGTTAATCAACTTGTTCAAATTAGGGATATTTAAACCATCCATAAAAGGCATAGAAGGTTTATTAGCATCAGGTCCTAGATTATATCTATCCACAATGGAACTTGGGTTAGATGGAGATGAAGGACCTGATAGGGGGGACGTGAGATTGTAACTAGATGTACCAATGTCCCTCAATGGGGAGGGGGCTTTCAAATAAAATGAGCTAGATCCCGAGGGTGGGTTAGGGAAAGGAACCCCATTTCCCCGAGTAGAGAGGATAGTGTGTCTAATGGAGAACTTAGGTCGAAGGCCTTTGTTTCAGGATAAATTCGTGAGTGCGGACACAGACCAATCTCCCCAGATCCACCTGGATCTGGAACAAAACGTGACAGAATACTACCCTTTCCCTAGATCTAGACTATTGAATCAACTAAGAGAAATTGATGGTGGAAATACCTTATGAACGCTCTCCTTTAATCTCTGTTGTTCCTCGCTCTGCTCCGATGCTCTTGCGTCGTTCCAATCACAACAACACAAACCAATCACAACAAATGCAGATTAATATATTCAATACCTAGTCTATACATGTGATCAAGGAATCATGTAATAAGATGACATCATCATTATGAGAAAGGGACATATTACTGTATTGCATTAAATGAAAGTCAAATTTACAACCTGAGCCTTGATGTCATAGGTCTCCTTTCGATGGCTTCTAGCTTTGACACACACACTTGATCATGTATGAAGAAGTTCAACCACATATGATGACCTTGCTGTTGTCTCTTACTGTTGTAGCATCAGTCCTTCATATAGTCTTGCACCAATTCTCCAATCAATCTCTTGCTATCTTGCTTCTAACCTTTTCCATGAGAAATCCCCTCAATATATAGGAGAAGATTGATTAGTTACTTGGATAGGGAATGATCCCAAGATATCTGGGAAGTCAGTACTTTGCCAACCATTCGAAATCCAACTCACCCTTCTAGAAGATTCCTTCTAGAAGGATCAAGAACTTATCCATTTTCCTCCTTTAAACACAAGTTCGCACCCTAAGCTTGAGCACAGTGCGAGAAGTTCACACCCTAGCTATATGCATCCTGCGAGAATTTAGTATTCTCGCAGGAGAGTATATATGCAGCCTGCGAACTATCTTTAAA
This sequence comes from Picea mariana, assembly GCA_032191745.1. Classification (NCBI taxonomy): domain Eukaryota; kingdom Viridiplantae; phylum Streptophyta; class Pinopsida; order Pinales; family Pinaceae; genus Picea; species Picea mariana. The sequence continues at coordinate 49,873 of JASDQU010011027.1, forward strand.
ATATGATTTCTAGAAGATGACAAGTGTAACCCTTTCTCAGGAAAATGTTCTTATTGAAGAGTTTGATATTCTATCATCGTGTCATTATCATGTCATCATCTCAATGACCAAAATTGTGGATAACAGAATGCCCCCCAAAGTCTGAGAGTGGAACCAGTGACAGTCAATAGACTTTGTAAGTTGCATGTGTGTGTCAAGAACCAAAAGCACATCTAGTCAGAGACCTGCAAACATCCAAGCATCAGCAGAATATCATATATATCAATTCTGAGGTAGGCATTCCCATACTCAGATCATAGACTGATGACATCATACCTAAAAGTCATGGCCACCAATCATACACTGTGGATCCATGTAGTCATAACATAGCACAGCCACCTGAATACACTGTGGATCTGTGCAACAAATTTTCAATCAAGACGACATAGCCACGAAACATACACAGTGGATCTATGTGTCACAAATAATACATACTCCATCGCAACCTGGATCATAAGGATAATATCCAGGGTATTCAATCTCATCACCCAAAGTACGAATCTAACCATGTGATTACATGTGTCGAAGTCGAACACGGTAGAAACCACTTGATTACCGGTCATTGATGTAACCGTTAACAAGTGTGAGGGAAATCACCATTAATGTCAATGACTCCCAAGGTACTATAGTACAATCCTTCAACTGTGAATAAATGAGTTGATGTCGAACAACCGACGGAATCTTTCGATCAGGGGTCAATGATGTAAACCCACTGTCGAAAGCGAGAAACTTGCCATTGAGGCAAGCAAGCTCCAAGGTACTAAATAATTTCTAAGCCTTAATCCTGGATAATGTGCTGATGTCAACAGAACAAGACTCGTCACAGGAGGGCCTTGATGTATCCCCCATCAGTGACATGAAATTAGTAACAGAGTTTGAAAGTGAAATGGAGTATGTGGCAATTGGACTTTGGACACAGGGAAGACCGACACAGAGTGAAAGGATAACTGTAAATGGTCGATTTAAATAGAAGTTTCAAACGGATAGCTCTTGAACATATGGATGACACGACCAATGATTTGGCAGCATTGACTCAAAGATGACACATGGAAAGACCTTGTAATCAAATCGAATGAGAGACAAATGGATTTCCCAAACTGGCTTCAAATGATGAATAGGGGGTGTCATGTTCAAGAGAGACACTTACTGTCAATTAACACAAAGATGAAACATATCCCTTTCCCAAATTTTCCCCCACCATTTATGGCAAGTACCTCTTTATTTTTACGCAAGCTTGAAGAGGATCACATATGCTTGTTGATATAAGCTCATCCTTCGGACGAGTCCCTCGGAGTATTTTTAACGAACCCTAAGAAGGAGTGGTTTGGTCCCATCACGGGTCTGTCAATGTTTGTTTAATGAGTCCAGAGATAAAAAAACTTGAAGGTTTTTCAATATTATAGAGTTTGGAAAAACACTCAAAAGAGAACTCTCTCAGTGCCTTTCTCTTACAATAGTCCAACGAGACCGAAAAAGGGTTAAACTATCGCTCGAAGGACGCATAAGTTCACATACTTTAACGAGCGTGAAAATAGCAAGATCGCTCGGCAATCTTTTCATGTTTAGAGAGTCTGAAAAGGGCTTAAAGTCAACTCCAGGGGGTTTCCTTTTTCGTGTAACCACATCAAGCCTAGAAAAGGGATAAAACAACGCTCGATCACATTCTAAGTTTTTCACAAGTGCTAGAATGGATAAAAGGCACTTGAGGTTTCTAGATCAAAACCATAGAAAACCAAATAAATACACCATACTTCAAAAGTTTTTGGGTCCATAATCGTCTCGTTAGGTGCCTGCAAGTCATTAACTTACTGTCGCATTAGTAATTAGGGTTAAATGGGCAAAATTTTACTAAGGTTCCCTTCCGCAAACACATCCCGTGTAGATCCAGGAACGGTCGTATCGACAACAACGGTCGACGGAGTCGAAATCCGCTGGTAATTCTCAAGAGTCTGTTGTTCCAGAAATAGTATGGAATGATGATGCCCATCGTCCCAAGGGGTGTCATCCAAGACAGACATGATCATCTCTTCAATTGGAAAAACAACACGAAAAGGATCAGGAGACAACTCCTCGCAAGAAGAAGTAGTAGGGGTTGTCGATTGAATAGCTTGGTAGGCAGACTCAACTGGACTTAATGGCATAACGTTGCCGAAATGAATATGATCCCCAAGATCAGGGACTATCCAAGGGTCGGCAGACACTAGAAGTTCACGAGGTGCAGTAGAGATCATATTAATAGATGCAACTGACGGGTTTGGAAGATTGGGTGGTGGTGGTATGGGAAAAGTACCCATTAACGACGAATCTTTTAAAATACCGACTCCAACATTCTCATAACCCGGTGGGGTGTTTTCTATGAACGGCACGTTGCCCGTGCGAGTATCGGCATTAAAGAAGGCAAGTTGATCGACCGTGACCACTTTGCCCTGGTGAGGAAAACATAGGACACGGAAAAGGGTTGACACAACAGAACGCATAGAATCGACCCAACTTTGACCAAGGAGAAGATTATAATCTAGGGGAGTATCAAAAACTTCCACTTCCACCTAGACGGTCTTACCTTCGAGAGTAACAGGCAACGATGGAAGAACACCGTAAGGTTTGAAACCAGATCCATTGAAGGCTCGCAAAGTGTTTTGTGATTCGGTTAACGGTGGAGAGCCAATGGATTTCCAACAAGAAAAATACATTACGCACGTAGAGGCACCCTCATCAATAACCGTCCGACAAATGATATTGTCGGCAACAACAACTTGGATTTGAAATTCAAGCTGTGCGGGTAACCTTGGAACATGCTCGTCCAAGTCAAAGACTATCAAATTCGTGTCTGTGGGATCGATTCCACCTATGGCTTTCAACAGGGCCCTTCACTATGCAGGACAAGACTGAAGGACTTCAAGGGCAGACATCGCTGAAGGTGCTTGGTCTAGATCTTCTACAATGTTGTAGTTCTGAGCCACA
>JASDQU010011027.1:52886-68494 GCA_032191745.1 Picea mariana
CGGTTGTGGGTGGATTCGGTGGAGAGGGATGTACCAGATCAGGAGGTGAATCGTCAACCTTCTCCTTAGAAGGAGTATAGTCTTTAGCTCTAGTGGTAAGTGCAACATTGTCTGTCTTGGAATCACCTATGCACATCAAAACATAGGATTGTGTAGAGGTAGAGGGTTGATCTTGGATGACCAACGAAGCCTGTTGCTGAGACGGGAAGGGTTGAGACAAAACAGCCGGAGTAGAAGGTTTCAGAGTCATTTGAAGAAACTTGTTAACTTCGGCACGTCTCGGGCAATCCTTCGTGTAGTGATCGTCACCACAGATAAGGCAAGGGTAGCGTGGTTTGCGCTTATCCCAGTCATCAACAGGAGGGGTTTTGGTTTTCTCATTCGGATTAGCGTTTTTACTCTCCTTATTATTGCCTCTCCCTTTCTTTGATTTTTTTTTACCGGCAGGCGTGGATTGAACAGCGTTCACTTCAGAGGTTTTACCGGCAGGAGGAGCAGGAGACTGAGCATTTTTAACATTAGAAGGAGTGGATTTTGGGGTTGTAGTTGACACGGAATGTGAATGGGCATGAGTGGTCCCAATCACACCATCAGCTGCATGTGAAGCAACTGGAGAAATAGAAGTGCTGGAAGTACCAGGACGAGGTAAATCAGGTAGTAAGTCATACAAAGTGCCTGTTTGCGAATAAACAAGATCTAGATACTGAGCGCGACTTATAGCCTGCTCTTCAGTAACAACACTGCCCATGGCAATGTATTTTCCAATTTTGTTTACAAATGATTTTGTAAACCATTTGGCCAGTAACTGATCAGGAAGCTCAAGTTTAATAAGACGTCTCCTCCTTCTCCACTCATGAATGTGATCAGAGATATGAGTGCCGGTACCTTTTTCAAAGGAGGTTAAAATCTCAGTCCCTGTATTGTAACGAATCGGTAACTGGTAATGGGTGAGAAAATCCATCGCAAGGGTGTTAAAATCCAAAAAGAATCCTCGTGGTAATTCAATGTACCACTTCGCAGTAGCACCTGTAAGGGTGCATTGAAAAAGGCGCAGTCTAATGGAGTCGTCCATCAATGAGTTAGATGAACACCACAGATGGAAAGTCATGGCATGATTATTCGGGTCCTCTCCCGCCTTCCCATCAAATTTTGGGATGTCCGATGGAAGCTTTGCAGGGATAGCAGGCCATTGGGGAGAGTGATGAATAGGATCATTGAGAATCCTGGACAAATCTAACAGATCCAAAGTAGCAAGAAAAGGCAATTGCCGATTCACTTGAGGATACTGGTGACTTTGGGGTGGAAGCCCCGTCGGTAAACCAGTGGGACCGTATGCAGTCTGCCCCCAGAGGGAGGATCCTGGTTGTTTTGGTGGTGGTTGAATCGGATAATAACCCCAAGGATTTTGACCTTGAGCTTGAGTAGTGGCTTGAGGTTGAGTAGTCTGTCCTGAACCCCAAATAGGATTAGTCACACCCGGATACGGTTGGCCTATAGTAGGGATAGCTTGCTGTCCCCCAGCATTTTGAGGAAAATGTTGCATAAGTTGATTCCAATACTGGGCCAATGCAGGAGGTATGTTTTTTCCTAAAGGTGAGTTGGGTCCCCCAACCAAAGGGACATTTCCACCCGGAAGTTGTGTACCAACCGTAGGTTGCGTAGTAACTATGTTATGTCCGGGAAAAGGAAAAGGAATCGTACTACTCGGACCACCAACAGAATTCTGTACATTAGGCGCAACGGTCGGAATAGTGCCACCAGGATTAAGGTTTCCAGGAGGAAAAATTTGAGGAGGGAGTGTCGGGATGAAACCGGGAATAGGATGCCCAGGAAACTGAGGACCACCTGGAGAACCGACTGGAGTTGGTGGGGGTGTTGGATGAGAAACATTCAATGATGGATTCAGCGCATGGTAACCAGGAGGTAAATTTGGATTAGCCTTAGTAGTTCTCTGGGTATTGATAGGAGGAAGAGTAGTTGCAGTAACTCCGGTTGGGACACTTGTAGTATTGGCAAGATGGGCCATCTCGGGAGGAATAATAAAATGATAAGTAGTAGTCACGGGTGTAGCCTCTGGTTCAGGAGACACAGGAGGGTTGACGAGTTCGTAAACAGGGGATTCAGTACCAAACAAAACTCGTCGAAAATTACCTGACCCAAAAGGATCTTGGCCTACTACACCGCGAGAAGACCCAGCAATTGATTCAGAAGATACAGCAAGAGCATCTCCAGCAAGATGAAAACGTCCTATAGTTCGTTCACCACGACGAAGACGGTAGTCCTCTATAGTATTGTGAATTCAAAATTTAGCAAGAGGATTAGTGGGTTCTACTTGTGGAGGTGGTGTAAAGACTTCTGGGACGTCACTTATGTCCACGTGTGGTAGAGTAACAAGAGGGATTTCACCCGNACGAGGAGAGTCCTCAGGGGTACCCTCAGGTGTGTCTGTATGCAAAGGTTGTGAAGCTTCCGGATGTTCCGGAGACAAACCTTGCATCCTACGTGAACGTCACGGGGGAGCAATTGTAAACAATTATCTAACTCCCCAACGAAAATCCTATGGCCAACTACGAGAAACAAACAGCACACACTAGTAAAAAAAATCTAGAAGCAATCACCAAGCAAACAATACCTTCTAATATCGAAGCCACTAGTTGGTGATGAAATCCAATGTCGCAACAACGAGACAAGAAGGGGCGGGGCTAAGGTGGAAAAGTTACGTTCACGACCTTCTTAACAGACTTACGCCCTGGTGCAAGATCCCACACATAATCGTGGGTATACCCTCCAAGGAGCCCGAGTGAGTTTGGCCAACGTCAATTCCAGGTACCATGAAGACTTTCCCCTTCACAACCACCTTGGGTAAGAATCTAGAGAGATAAGCAACTAAGGTCACCACAAACAACAATATTGCCTGGGGAAACAGTCGTCAGTCCGATCCACATGCAAAGGCAGGGTATCTAGCCCGAAATCAACTCAAAGGCTTCCACTCATAATTGTGGGTATACCTCGGAGTGACCCTCATAATACGTGCAATCTCTACACTGATGTCAACAAATCATGTTAGTATCTCTGCCAACACCAATGCGACCTAATGCTTGACCCTTGTGTTAGAAGGGCTTCCCAGGACAATATGCAGTAAATGGAATTTTACACTCCCTAACTCAAGATACTATTGTGTGTTTTTGAGCTTATGGAGAGTGTGTCTCTCTTCCTACTCCAAAGCACTAGCCTAGCTAAATGTTGGTGTAAAAGATCCCTAGAAAAGAGTTACTAGATCAATTTTAATATTGCGCAATGTTGTTATAGGCTGTTGTTTACTCAAAGGAAGCGGAAATGAAACTCATGAAGTGTGACTCTGACCCAAATAATGGAAGGATATGAAGAAATATAAGTCTTTTCATTCGATGAATCCTAGTTATGGGAGAGAGAGAACAATTTCTGAATCAATATGAATACTACAATGCAAATGAATGCTCAATTTCCTTTTAGAGACCAATTCAAATAATCATGTATCAATGAACAATTTTGAAATGTCTTTTTCAAAACTTCAATGCTCAAAAACTTTACAATTTTGATTTTCAATGTTTGCAACAAAAGCAAAAACAAAACTTGAAAGAAAACAAGTGGTTCACTTTCCAAGAATAACTCTAATGAACGAGAAAAGAAAACCAAATAATAAAGACTCAAATAAACAGCCCAATCCAAAACTTTCAATGAAAGCAAAAACACAAAGCAAACCAAGGAATTTCTTAATGCAAATGAAAATTGTCTTTTCGAACCAACAATCAAATAAGAAACACCAAACTCTTAACTTCCAATCAATCACTGATTCTTAACCAACAAGACCCATTCAACTCCCGTAATCAGAGAGCAGAAGAATGCCAATAAAGGCTAAGAGATGAAAGTCAAGTTACCAAAGCAAGAAAAGCCTAAAAACCCTAAATCATATCCAGCAAGCAAATGAATCAAAATATATGTAAACCAGTGAGCCAAAGTGTCAAAAAGAGGTAAATCAACCCTATTGAGCTATTGCAAAAATCAAAACTTGAATTTAAAAATTTTCAAAAAGATGTTCGCAGGCTGGTGTTTAACACAGTGCGAGAAACTCAGATTCTCGCAGGCCACTGTGATGCAGAGTGCGAACTATTCGCACTGAAATATATGTGCAAACTGTGAACTTCAGTGGTTCTCGCAGGCTGCTAATGGTGACAGTGCGAGAATCCCTGAAAGTAATGAAAAATTTGAAAAATCAAGCAAAATTCAAACTGACTTTTTGACCCAGAAGGTTTCTCAGGGTATCCTGAGAACTCAGAGATTTACAAATCAGGAGAAAAAGGCAAATAGAGCAAATCGCCACAGAAAGTTCAAGAAACCATAAAGACAAAAGGGATAAGTTCCCCAGTGGAGTTGCCAATTTTGTTTCAGAATAAATTCGTGAGTGCAGACACAGACCAATCTCCCCAGATCCACCTGGATCTGGAACAAAACGTGACAGAATACTACCCTTTCCCTAGATCTAGACTATTGAATGAACTAAGAGAAATGGATGGTGGACATACCTTATGAACGCTCTCCTTTAATCTCTGTTGTTCCTCGATCTGCTCCGATGCTCTTGCGTCGTTCCAATCACAACAACACAAACCAATCACAACAAATGCAGATTAATATATTCAATACCTAGTCTATACATGTGATCAAGGAATCATGTAATAATATGACATCATCATTATGGGAAAGGGACATATTACTGTATTGCATTAAATGAAAGTGAAACTTATAACCTGAGCCTTGATGTCGTAGGTCTCCTTTCGATGGCTTCTAGTTTTGACACACACACTTGCTCATGTATGAAGAAGTTCAACCACATATGATGACCTTGTTGTTGTCTCTTGCTGTTGTAGCATCATTCCTCCATACAGTCTTGCACCAATTCTCCAATCAATCTCTTGCTAGCTTGCTTCTAACCTTTTCCATGAGCAATCCCCTCAATATATAGGAGAAGATTGATTAGTTACTTGGATAGGGAATGATCCCAAGATATCTGGGAAGTCAGTACTTTGCCAACCATTCGAAAGCCAACTCACCCTTCTAGAAGATTCCTTCTAGAAGGATCAAGAACTTATCCATTTTTCTCCTTTAAACACAAGTTCGCACCCTAATCTTGAGCACAGTGCGAGAAGTTCACACCCTAGCTGTATGCAGCCTGCGAGAATTTAGTATTCTCGCAGGAGAGTATATATGCAGCCTGCGAACTATCTTTAAAATATGATTTCTGGAAGATGACAAGTGTAACCCTTTCTCAGGAAAATGTTCTTATTGAAGAGTTTGATATTCTATCATCATGTCATTATCATGTCATCATCTCAATGACCAAAATTGTGGATAACAGCCTTGTATCCTACAAGACTATCTCCTAGTTCCATTCCCACTAGGTCCAGGATGAGAGGGGTGTGGATAGGTGTGGGAAATAGATGTGATAAGGACATAAACCCCATGGGATGCCATAGGTGTAGACAAGTCACCTGAGCGAGAGAAAGGAGCATCAGGGAGAATGGTATAGAGGTACCCCGATTAGGCATAGATCATATTATATTGTTGGGATTTTTAGATAGCTTATTTGTCATTCCTGGGTAAAGTTATGGCTACATCCTTGGTGACAGAAGGAAGAAGGGATTTGAGGAACCATTCCACAAGGAAAGAACAACTGATATCATCTTTTCATAAGATTCATCTTCTACGACACTCATGGATGTGATATGAGTTGTGGGTAGCAGTGGTTTGACAAAAAATAGTCAAGATTTCTATCCATATGTCATGGTGAACAAGGAGTTGGAATAATGTGAGGAAAACCTTGGAGATGGACTCAAAGGTTCTATGGGTGTTACCAGTTTGGTCTATGTACTATTTGGTAGTAGCACCACGGGCATGGTAACCCTTATGGTGGGTTCAACACTTCTTATGGATATAAAAATCCCCCCTCGATATTCTTCGTACTCTTCATGTCATATGGGAACTAGTACCTCATAATTTTCACCCCATACACATCCACATGGTTAGGGACCCCCTTATAGAATCTCTCCTTATGGTGGTGTTGCTATGAATCCTTATTACCCATTTCCCATCGTACTTCTAGCTATCGTGGCTCCTCTAGAAATAGTACCCTAACCCATTTCTAGTCATCCTCTATCCCCTCCACAAGGGAATATGTATGAAAAAAAAACTACTATGAATCCCCCTAATCAGAATAAGAAGAAGAACAACCAAAACCAAGGGAACCATGGGAATCAAAATCCTTAACATAGTGCTTATGTCAAGGGAAATCAAACCACCACAAACCAAGGGCAAGGTAACAATCCCCAACCCAAGTAGGGAAAGAACCAAAATATTCACACTAATAAACCTTGCACCAGTTGTGGTGTCTACATGCACTACACCCATGAATTCCCCATATTACTTGAAAATAATCGTATGTGGGAAGTAGTTGAGGCGTCCAAGCATGCTAATAGTCAACCTACCCCACTCTCCTTATCACAACCAACTTTTTTGAGAAATCATTTCCCAACACAAGGGTTTGTGTCCACTTCAGAAGCCCCTCCACCTACACCACTTCTAGCTTCCACCACCCATGGTAACAAGAACTACCACATCCTCTACTTGGATTCATGTGATCGTCTACTTGGATCCTCAAGATGATGGGAAAACTAATATTGTGAATACATGTCTAGAAGGATATATTCATTTCTTTGCATATAATAAATAGACACAATGGGTCAAGAAGTTTCCCTTAACAAAATGGTGGTACAACACATCCTTCCATACTTCACAAAACATTTCCCCATTTATGAAACTTTATGGATATAATCCTCCATGCATCACATCACCCTTGATAGAGAATGACAAGGTTCAAGTAGTGGAGGACCACATAGGGCACCAACAAGAAGTTTTGAAACCACTGAAGGAAAACTTGGTTATGGCACAAAATAGTATGAAACAACAAGTATATCGACATCACAATGAAAGGGATTTTGAAGTTGGGGATTGGGTATTTTTGAGGCTACAACCATACAAATAGTTGTCCCTCAAGAAACAAAAGAAGGAAAATAAATTAGAACCCAAGTATTATTGTCCCTATAAGGTGTTGCAAGGGATTGGAAGTATGGCTTACAAATTGGATTTTCCTCCATCTTTATGTGTACATACAATCTTCCATGTTTCTTGCTTAAAGAAGGTAATCGGTGGCAAGATCCTAGTTCAAACTATTTTTCTAGAGATTAATTGTTAGGGACCTAACCTCCCTAACCTATAATGTAGGTATAATAATATATTTTCCATGTATGAAGGATGACATTAGTAAATAATGCCTAATTAATAATGTGAACAAGTCTAATGTAAGATGACTTAATAGAAGCTTCTTCTTCTAGAAATATATTCCTCTAGATTGTTCTTTAGAAGATAGAATTAGTATAAATAGGAGTAGAAGGAGTGACAAAGTCTTGTATTGAGAATTATTTTAGAAATTTTCTTTGCTGGAGGTTTCTCCCTCAAGGAGGCAAGTGAAATTGGCTTTATATCAATAAAGTTATCATTTTTGGTGTTGTCATTCTCTATATTTTTCTATTCTGATAGTATTTGCTGGAATACTTTTATCTCTTCTTATTATAACACATATGGTACCTTACAATTTGTATCAAACAAATTTCCTCTACAAACATTGTGGGAATTGTTTTTCTAGGGTAGAGACATGTATTGTTGGCATCTTTAAAGTGCACAGATTTGTCGTTCAGAGGGTAAAATTGTGCTTGGGAAGAATACACACATGAAATAGATATGGTTTCACATGGTTAATCAAGACAAACATTTCACCTTTTTGGAAACCTCTGTAACCCTTGTTGGTACCCCTTTGAGTAGTACCACATCAAATAGAATTTGTACACACTAATCACTCCCATGTACCATTAGGTCTATCAGGAGTTCCCTAGGTCTCTTGAAACCAACTCTAGATCAATCGATCAGTCGCTTGGATGCTATAGTGACACTGAGACCAACACTCAGGAAGATTCTCTCTAGTACTTGGGTAATCATGTAGTATGACTAAGGGTACGATCAAGCCTCCTTAGTTGGTGCCCTGAGATACTGGGCCGAGTATTATTGTTCGACCATGCACATAGGGAAAACCTTTTTCTATAGGAACCTTAAAAATAAAATATTTTGTTTTCAATGGGTAAAATTGTGGTAGGGGGAGACTACATGTAGGAAATAGAGATGGTTTCACATGGTTACTCAAGACAAGTGTTTCACCTTTTTGGAAAATTTTGTAACGCTTGTTGGTACCCCTTTGAGTAGTACCACATTAAATAGAATCTATACACACTCATCACTCCCATGTATCATCAAGTATATCGAGAGTTCCCTAGCTCTCTTGAAACCAACTCTAGATTAATTGATTGACCGCTTGGATTCTATAGTGACACTAACACCAACACTCGGGAATATACTCTCTAGTACCCGGGTAATCGAGTAGTATGACTAAGGATATGGTCAAGCATCTTTAGTTGGTGCCCCGAGGTATTGGGCCTAGTACTATTGTTTGACCCCACACATATATTAGAGAGATATAACAAAGGGAAAACCATTTTCTATAGCAATCTTACAAACCCTAACCCTTGGGAACAAAACATAAGAGAAAAGGAACATACATGATATTTTTCTGTGCAACCCTGCCTTCTGCATCTTGGTTGCAAAATTCCTACACAATTTTCCTTGTTAAAAACACGAGCATTTTTTCACTGCAGTATTATTCAAGCCGTAGTATAACTCCACAAGAGTAAAAAAAAAAAGTATAGTCGTCTCGTCGACACCCTTATTTGGGACCTATCACATTGGATTTCTCTCTTCGCCCTAATCGTTGTGGTACCCATTTCTTGTAAGAATTTTTTTCTATGGACCCACCCACCCTTCCTAACACCCATATTTTCCACCTATCCCATTGGTTTCCTCTCTTCGCCTAATCCACAATGATACCCCTCACCTATAACCCCTTTTTTTGTCTGTGTGGAGCCACCTACCCATTTTTTTCTATTCAAAAATGGCTCTCACCCACAACCGATAAATCACTCTTTTACTCAAAGACAACATCTAGAACAAGAAGGACGTCTCAGACATCAATGGAAACATTATCTCCCTCAATTATGTTTTTGCTACTATTAAGGACCAATATTCCTCCATCAAAGACACACTTGAAAAATTGTTGATTCATTTCATGAATCCTTTCTCATCTGAAAAACCTTCCTATCAAGAATATGTCGACTCTTCCCATTTCCAAAACCCTCATTATGATCACCTTCATCATGAACTATGTATTATTAGAATCAAGGTGAACAAATTTGATGTCTTTGATCCCACGAGTTGGGTCACTCAAATGGAACATTATTTCTTCTTGCATGGAATCACTGATGAATCAAACAAACTTTGTTACAGTGTTCTCTATTTAGATCTGGAACGTTGGAAATGATGTCAGTGGCATAAAAATTCACGCCAAGGGTATGTTTCTTGGATGCACTTTGTGGTCGATATTTATGAACTCTTTGACACTTGTATGCACCATTTGGGATGTTTGACCAAGTTGAAACAATCTGGCATAGTGGAATACTTTATATCCACCTTTGAGAACTTGGATTTCATAATGGAGGGTATGTCAAATTCCTTCTTCAGGGAATGCTTTATCAATGGCCTAAAGGGTTAAATCCAATCCTAGGTCATAATGGATCACCCACATACTTGGTTGGAAGTGAATAAATGCACCAAGGAGGTATAGAAGGTCATATCTTTACAGAGAAGAAAATCTTTATTTATTCCTCATCCTAAACCCATTATTCATGTTTCTACTCATTATAACACATATGGTACCTTACATTAATAAAGAAGGGAAAATCATACTAGAACCAAAAACAATCATTGAAACAAGGTTAAAGAAACTACTAAATCAAGCAATTATTAAGTACCTCATCAAGTGGAAGAACCTACCCGTGGAAGAGGTGATATGGGAAGATGCGTTATTGTTGCATAAATACTTGGCATTAGTAAATCGTTGATGACAACACTTGTTTGAAGGTGTCATGCCCCCATTTTTGGATTCCCCTATTCAACAGTAGAAATGACTTATGTGGTTTGTTAGTGAAGAAACAGGGAGTCAAAAGGGGTAATTAATGTCACTTAGTTAGGAGATGTTTTGTATTTAAAGTGACATTATATTAATAAGTTACTTATCTATTATTAAAAGTGACTTTTAATCCTAAAGTGAAATAAAAAGTGGAATAAGGGTGATATTTGATTTAGTCAAAAGGGGGATAAGGGTTACATTTGATTTGGTAAAAAAGGGGAAAGTTATAGAAAGCATGGAGAAAGTATAAAAGGAAGGGTAGAGCCTCACTTGGAAATTATTATTTTATCTCTCATTTTGGAAGTCCCACGAGGCCTCTCCAGTTACACAACTTTGTCACATGAAGTCCCCTGTAGACTACATATTTCTACTAGGAGGGTTCGAGGCATCTTCATTGGTTGCCACAATTTTCTTTCAAGGTACCGCTGGAAATCCAACCTTGTCATGCGAGAACCTTTGTAAGGTTTTTTTATAATTCATAGTAGGATACTTGGGGTCATATCCATAGGAATGAAAGGATATTACATAGTGGCAGCACTGAATCAAATCGCTAGATCCTAGAATATCCTTGGAGCAGTCGAAATCATTTAGTGGCATCATCCCGGGTTTTGTTTGAGTTGTAGTGTATGTTGAAGTTGTTATATAAGACATTAGACTTTAGGTTTCGATTGTATTTCCAATCTCTATTCATAATAAAGGATTTCAATGTTGTCATTTCCCTTGCTTGAGTGCTTGGATTAGAAATGTGTTCGATGGAAGCTCACTTATTTTAATTGCATGCAAACTACTTGTGAATTTTTTTATATCATATTTTCCATAAGATATATATGAGTACAAATTGTTTAACAATGGAACCACACTAGCAACATCATAATTTTCACAACAAAACACTTAAATTCTAGTGATATGAAAATACCAAATGAGTTATGATACCAACTTGATCTGAAATATCAATAAACTCTGATACAAATTTAGCCTGAAAATCCTTAGATGTTAATTAGTTCATAAATACATATAAACATCCAACTAGATTCAAGAAATTGAAGATTGACTTGACTATTTTAAAAAAATCATGTGAATGTCTTACTTATCCATAAACTTCATTAACTGAAAAATACAACTTGTTGAAATAATGAGTGTCAAAATAGAGATAAATAGACTGCTCTTATTCATTCTCAAAATGACAAAATCACAATAAATTGGCTTACAATGCCAAATTTGATGTCTCTCTTCAATTTTGCTACTCAATCCTAGAAAAAAAATTTATTACTAATTTCCTCACGAAATTCTAAGAAAAATGAGTATAAACTTGACTATGTTTTGAACTGGTGCTTAAAGACCCCTTTTTGCACGCATAGCGAGAATATGGGTCTCATACATGAAAAATTGGACTAACAGTTTTCATACATAGATTTTTTACATAAAATATACATCACCATCAAATTCCTCTTGAAATTCAGAGAAAAATGAGTATAAACACCCTATACTTCCCTCAAAGAACCCAATAGCACACAAAACGAGGCATATATGAACTTGGAACACCGCTTGCATGAAAATTGAGAAAATCGAAACTTGACATGAACTTCTATACATCCATTCCAATGTTGTCACACATTTCTATGTCCTCAACATTGTTTTTCGTGCCAAATAAATAGGCCTAGGTCGGCCAAACTGGCCCCTTCATTCTCGGGTGCATTTGTTACACTTTAAATAATTATTCTTTGCTTGTTATAAAAAACACCACTTGTGGTGCATTGGTGGAAGAATATGGTTTATTCGTTGGTGGGCATATAGGGAGGAGGTCACAGGATCAAGCCCCACAACCTCCACTTTTGGTATATTGTTACACAAATATAACTTTAAATAATTAGTTATGAACTTATTAAAACAAGTTCTAAACACAAAATAACGGTTAGTTGATTTTGGTTAAGACTAAGGAATATTATACAGATTCTATGGAAGGTCAATGGTTCTATTCCATTCGACACCCAACAAATTTTATTCTCCCTTGGCCATTATTGACCAATCAGAGAGTGTCATCGTTGGTTCTATTCGATTCGACCCCCAACAAATTTTATTCTCCCTTGGCCATTATTGGCCAATCGAAGAGTACCCCATGGCACTCTCTAATTGGTCCACATGTTCCCTGCATCAACACCTTGCCATGTCACCTGCCACCTATACCTGTATGGATATGCCACTTGGTTTCCAACTGTACCTGCCACTTGGTGCCATGTCACTATACAAATGCCACATCATCCGTACAGATGACATGGGGCCCTGAAAATGCCAAAAATGAGTGACACATGGCAGCCTCTCATGCTTCCACATCATCCTATTTATGTCAACATGACATCATCTGTCAGTTTTATGGACTTGTACATATGTTCCATGTGTCACCCTTCTAGTGATTCCATGTGGAATTCTCTTTGACTTTTTGAAATGTTTCACCAAGACTTTGAACGACCATAAATTCTTCATACAAACAAATTTTGGACCTCCAAAAGTATGGATCATTCAAAAATAAAGTGAGAATGATTTTTCCTCACTTGTCAAGTATCATCCATCATTCCTGCTTGGATAACGAGCACCTAGCTCATCACAATAATAATGAATACTGAAACAACATTGCTGACCACTTTAACCATTCTCTTAAATTCAAAAACTATGTCATTCATTGTTGCAACTAAACATACATAAGAGAAAGAAAATGATCCATCGACATATTTTCCCTTATTAACAAGAACAACATCAACCAAAATACATATTTTACTTTCAACCATAGGTTGTAAACCTGGATCCTAGATACTATAGCATTAACTAGCATGTTCATGTGCCTTGTAGTGACAACTGTAAAATTAATCTTCATCTGATGAGCTCTCACAATGAACTCAATCCCATCCTTGAAAAGATGATACTTGTTATGTTCCCTAAAGAAAATGTCCTCCCTAACATAAAATTATGGACTTCCCAGAACCATCCCTCAGATGTCAAGTGGAACCATGTCTAACTCTACCTCATCAATGAAACTTGATGTGATCACAAACCGCAACTTACATTGATTAGTTACATGTACCTAAGCATTATCACAATTCCAACCCAAAGGATATGAACTCGGAGGAGGCCTAGTTTCCAATCCAAAATTTTGAACAACTTTCTCTGAAATAAGATTCACTTGTGATCCACTATCAATAAGCGTATCAATCTTATTGTGCTTTGAGATAAATCCTAAATGCAAACGGATCATTTATTTTCCTTCCATAAGTAATTATATTAGAATTTGTAGAAGAAATGTGTGAACTAAAACTTGCAACAAAATATTTACCTTTGATTGCCATATATGTGACCTTAGTTTCATCCTCAAAATATGATTCAAGATCCTCAACTATGGTTGTGGTCTTATTTTTACCCTTTCTAGGCTGAGCCCACTTTGGTTTCAATTTTGGATGCAATTTCTAACAATGCTTCTCATCATGTCCTTTCTTCTCGTAGTGAGAGCATTCAAGATTCTTCTCTTCATCCTTCTTCACTGTAGCTGTCTTCTTACTCTTCCATTTTTCCTTTGATTACTCCTTGAATTCATGTGGCTCTCTTGACACATCCTCAACAACATGTTTTCCTTTTCTGGCCTCAAGATGAGTAGCTTGTATTGATACTTCATCAATGTTAGTAGGATTAAACATCAATATAGTATGTTGAAGATATGAGTGTGTACCACCAATATACTTTAGAAGAGTTTCAAGAGTATGTAATGGAATTCCCAAATATAACGCCTTCCTCTTAAATTCTTGTGTATAAGCTTGAACATTTTTCCCTTTTCCTTGTCTTAGACATTGCCAAGAAATCATTGATGTTTGCATAAGCTAATGAAAAATTTCTTTCTTAATGCTATAGTAAATTCAATCCAGGAAGAAATGATTTTACCATGTTGAATAAGATCAAATTATGTCCGACTCTCCCACCATATCAAAGTTGTGTCTCTTAGGAAAAGAGTAGCCAATTGTATTTTTTCATTGTCATGTATGATTTTATGTACTTTACAATACACTTCAATCTGTTTGACCCAATTATTTAACTTCTCTGCATTCAAATCTTCATCATAAGTAGGCAAATAAAACTTTACATCTATCTTTAACAAAGGAAAATCATGAGAATGAGAAGACTTCTTATAATGTTTCTTCCTCTTATGAGAAGAATGTTCACTTCCATTGGAAGAAGAAGATGATGATGATGATGATGATGATGATGATGATGATGATGATGGGGATGAAGAAGGCTCTGAAGGTTCTTCACCTTCTCCTTCTTCTTTAACTTTTTTTCTTGATGGACCACCTTCATTTTGGTGAGGAGTTCCTCTTCATCTTCCTAGTTCTTCCCATAATTCCTTTACCATGGTTGTCACTCAAGGAACATTTTTCGAAACTCCTTATAAACCTCAGAAAGAACATCTTCATGCTGTAGTTCTTTTCTTCGAGTGAAGCTCCTTGATCCAATTTAGGATTATAACTTGCAAGCTTGCCTTCACCTCACTTGAACTTGGACCTTGTAAGCATTCACTTGCAAATAAACATTAAAACTATCTTTGATACCACATGATCTGAAAATACCAAATGAGTTATGATACCAACTTGATCTGAAATATCAACAAACTCTGATACCAATTCACCCCGAAAAATCCTTATATGTCAATTAGTTCATAAATACACATAAACATCCGACCAAATTCGAGAAATTGAAGATTGACTTGACTATTTGCAAAATATCATGTGAATGTCTTACTTATCCATAAACTTCATTAACTGATAAATATAACTTGTGGAAACAATGAGTGCCAAAATAGAGAGAAATAGACCTCTCTTATTAATTCTTAGAATGCCAAAATTACAATAAATGGGCTTAAAATTCCAAATTGGATCTCACTCTTCAATTCTACTGCTCAATACCATAAACAAAGGTCATTACTGAATTCCTCACAAAATTATAAGAAAAATGATTTTAAACTTGACTATGTTGTGAATTGGTGCTTAAAGACCCCTTTTTACACGCATATTGAGACTATGGGTCTCATACATCACAAATTGAACTAATACTTTTCATACATAGCATTTTTAACAGAAAATATACATCACCATTAGACTCCTCTTGAAATTATGAGAAAAATGAGTATAAACACCCTATACTTCCCTCAAAGAACCCAATAGCACGCAAAATGAGGTAAATTTGAACTTGGAACACCTCTTGCACATAAATTGAGAATATATGAACTTCACACGAACTTTTATAAATGCATTCTAATGCTGGCACACATTTCTATGTCCTTGACATTGATTATCGTGCCCATTAAATAGGCCTAGGTCAGCCAAACCACCCCCTTTATTCTCGTGCGCATTTGTTACACTTAAAATAAGTATTCTTTGTTTTTTATATCAAACACCACTTGTGGTGC
>JASDQU010011027.1:68514-97713 GCA_032191745.1 Picea mariana
CATCCATACAGATGACATGTGGCACTTTTTTATTGCTCCACATGGGGGCCTGAAAATGCCAAAAATGAGTGACACGTGGCAGCCATGTCATCCTGTTGACGTCATATGTCATTTGTACGGACTTGTATGGATGTTCCACATGTCACCCTTCTGGTGGTGCCAAGTGGCACCCCCTCAACTCCCAACAATTTCTATTCTCCCTTGGCCATTATTGGCCAATCGGAGAGTGCCATGTGGCACTCTCTAATTGGTCCACATGTTGCATGTGTTAGCACCTTGCCACGTCACCCACCACCTATACCTATATGGATCTGCCACTTGGCTTCCAACTGTGCCTACCACTTGGATGCTATGTCATTGTACAGATTCCACATCATCCATACAGATGACATGTGGCACTTTTTTATTGCTCCACATGGGGGCCTGAAAATGCCAAAAATGAGTGACACGTGGCAGCCATGTCATCCTGTTGACGTCATATGTCATTTGTACGGACTTGTATGGATGTTCCACATGTCACCCTTCTGGTGGTGCCAAGTGGCACCCCCTTTGACTTTTTTACCTATTTGACCACAACTTTGACTGGTCATAACTTCTTCATACGAACTCTGTTTGAGGAAATTTTTGCACCATTGCAAAGCTATCACTGAGCTCTACGCAATGAGGACATTTTTCAAAAGAATTTGATAATATAAAAATTTGAACATTTTGTATCCTCCTAGATCACTTTGATCATTCTAGATCCACTTGGATCATATATCCAAGCCTAGTTGGGGACATTAAAGTGGTATAAGAGATTGTGATCCTCCTAGCTTGTGAGGGTATACAAGCTTGGATATCAAACTAAGGAGGAGGTGAAGAAAAATCAATGGGAAGGAAATCATATTATGAACATACAAGTATAAGAAAGGATGGGAATAGGTTGTGCACTCAGGTGGTTAATCCAGATGGAGGAATATCTGGAGGAAGATTTAGATCCTGTGTTTGATATCTCGAGGAAAATAGTAGCAATTAAAAACATGCCTTATCACTACCAGGAGTATTTATCATCGAGGGAGGATATTTGCATAGATTTTTCCCTTAAAAACTATTTCACCCTCAAGTATGGATGTTGGCACTCAAAGGTGGACGAGTAATCCTTTAAAGGAATAGGGCATAAATTAAAGGGAAAATAGTATGAAGGACGGGTGGAGAAACATGAATCTAGCCATGTTGAGGATGTGTTCATAAAGGAAGACCAAACAACATCCCATGATACGTCATCATAGCTAGCTAGTGAGGCTGATGACACTATTGTGTTGGATGGGTATACCTTTTATGAATAGACAAAAGATGAGGGGGACACATCTCATGATGACTATGAGGAGATGTGCCAATCAACTGATGTAGAAGATACACAATCTTACACTGTGTACGATGCTTATGTTGAGGGTAGTTCAAGTGTGATAACAGCTATGCATGTTGAGGATTCAACACCATATCTCATTTATTATGTCGATGTTGATGAGGACGTGGTTGTACCTTGAGATGGTGGTGAAATTGAACAAAATCCCTTTGCGTTGTAAGATTTGGAGGACAAATGAATGGTCAGGGAGAATCCTCTTGTGATGATCCCGCACGAGGAACATTCATAGTTGAAGGTGTTTGAGGAGAGGTTTGACACATAGGGTTTTGACTATGAAACTATTTTACATTGCAGGGATCATGAGTCGTTTCTTGTGGCTCAAAGCTTAGCTATAGACGAGGTAGTTGAGAAAATTCCTTGTGGACCAAGCAACAAGGAAGTATATGCATCCGTTGATTAGGATATTGAGTATCTGACAATGGTGGATACATTACTATGGGAYCCAGGTTCAATTGATATTAGTGGAAGGATTGATGTAGTGGCCCATATGGGACACAAGGTGATGCATGATGATACCATGGTGTGCAATGATATGCAGTAGTATACATTTTTTTTATCAATTGAGACAGTTAGATGAGGCATGGGGCATGAGGTAGAGCATGTTCATGCATGGGACAAAGTACTCTCTAGAGCTTGATCTTCGGTCAGATTTTCCTTGGGACAGGGATAGGGAGTTTGGCATGACATATGTCTTATATGATATCCATGTGGTCAGTGTGTAGGATGAAATCCATGACACATTGGAGTGGCTCATGGGGTTTCAGTTGATTGGAAGTCCCATCTTCTAGTAGAATATTCCAAAGATTGGTTTTCTTGCGAGTTGATGGAGGGTCACATTCAGGATGGAAGGTACAAAGTGGTGGATTATATCATCTATTAACAAGGTAGCATATAATTAATCCATGAGTCCTCACTTAGGGAGGACATCATGAGAGCTATTTATGATTCACCTTTGACAGAACATCATGGGCACTTCAAGAATTATCGACAAATCAAAGAGAGGTTCTCATGGAATGGCCTTGAGGGGGATGTGTGGAGGCATATGAGGGAGTGCACAACTTGTTGGTAGAATGATTTATGGCATACCTATCTAGCAGTATTGTGGTAGTCTACACTCATTTTAGGAAATTTGTTGGAAAGAGTGTCTATAGATGATGGTACAGGTCTACCACGGGTGCATGGTAGGGACTGAATTTTAGGGACTTCATCAAGGTATGGGGCACCACAAATTACCAGAGTGGTTCTTTAGGGAGTTTTTTATTCTCCACGGGTTACGTGAGTACAATGAGAGCACTTTCTTGGACTATACAATACCATGGATGCATGGATGACCCTATGTTGGAGGGTTTGAGTATCCTATTTAGATAATAAATGGAGGAAGTATGCCATTCCTCAGAAAGAGATAATATGAAATGATAAAAGAGAAAGAATCAAATGTCACCTTTTTACTGGTTGTTATATTGTAAAGAGGGTTTCCTAAGTATTATCATATATGTGAGACTAGTCATGTAAATGATCGTGAGCTCCCATCAAAACTAGATGATGTTAAATAAATGTGAATGAGTAAGGTAAAATATGAAAGTGATGCATATATATATATATATATATATATATATGCTTAAAGGTATACTATGACTTCTCAAGTAAGATGGCAGTAAAAAAATAATTGTACTTGCTAGGATTGAATAAATATCATGAATGCATGGCTGAGTCTATTATGAAGAGTCATGACTGTTTTGTTTTGAATAATAGCTTGAGGAGGATATGTTCCATCTCCTCAGGAAAAGCTAGTATAAATTGATGAAAGAATAAAGGAGCAGGGATGATTTGTTGTCGTGATAAAAGGAAACATGGTTATGCCTTTGAGGATTGCATGAGAACGATTTTGAATAATCACGAGTTAAAATAATTTGTAAATAAATATGCAAAGTGTTCCTATGGTAGACACACAAAACATTGATGCATGTCGTTAAAAGTATGAAATAACAATTTGAAAGCAAGATTATAACCTAAAGATACATGTCTGAGTATGTAATTGGAACACATCATAAGAATGCATACATATATTCCTTATGGAATATTGGATAGAACTATGAAATAATAAATTTGAGGCTGACTCAATATTGAGGTCATTCCAGACCGTTTGGATATGCAATAAGGAAGTTGCAAGATGAGGCAGTTCCATCTCAACAAATTGTGTAAGAACTCTATCATAAGAATAAAGATATGACATTAATGACTGTTGAGAGTTGGGAAGTAGGTTGCAAGACCTGTTTATATAAGAATTCTAGATTACATTCTAAAATATAATGCATGCATAAGGAACATGCAAACGAATTTAACATATTTGATTTGGGAATGTGCAGAATGCACGGGTTCACGATTAAATTGTGAACCAAGATCTTTATGTTGTAGCAAGTTGAATTACCAGAGAAATTCAAGATGAAACTTGGATGGAATTGTTCAAGGAATAGAGCAATAAAATCCCAAAAGGGATAGATTCCAGAAGAAAATAAGGAGGAAAGGAGGAGGAATACTTTTCTCACTTTAAAAATTTGAGTTGCTTAACAAAGTTGTAAGCCTTAAAATAACAACTTTGTAAAAAATATAGATGGTAAAAGAAAAATAAACCAATAAGTATGTTTAAATGAATAGGATTGATGGAGCCATGTTAAGGAAAGGAAGTGAGGCCTTGGAATAACTTAGCTGGACTGAAAGTCCTAGGATGTGTAGAAGGAGTTGGAAAAAGGGAAGATTCCCTTAACTCCTTTCTTGTTATCTATTATGTTTCTATGGGATGAGAAACTGATGTGCTAAAAAATGTAAATGTTTTGGCATGAGAATGTTGATAGTTGTATGATAGTAGAAACAACTAAAAATTTATTGGGTTGCACTCATGAAAACATTAAGGGTAATGTGATGAAGTGCATAAAGATATGCTAGGCCATATATGAAAATGTTTTGTTGAATTAAATACTATACTACATGCATTGTTATTTACATGAAAACTGACATAGTTTTGAATGTGATAACGCATGTTATGTATAGGAAATGATTGGAGTTATTTAAGTACATCTACCAATGGTGGATAACCTCAAGTAGAAGTTAAATGTAAGAGGGTTGTTGATAAAAGAGAACTATGAAAGGGACTGTGGGAGTTCCCATAAAGTACCATTGATGAGGTAATGTTAAAGAAAGGGCTATAAACCAAAACAAATATAACAATGTTCATACCTATATTGTATAAGATATGAAAGGATTGGGTAAGAATCCCTCCTTAACTATTTTATTATTTTAACAATATGAAAAATAATTTTAAGTGGTTGTGGTATGCCATTGATACCCAAGCATGGTATACTTCAGGAAGAGGAACCTGTAGGACAGAGAAAGGAATATTTGGTAGCCAAGGATGAATTAAGGTCTTTGCAATAAAATTCATGAACGAAGTTTCATGAATGCATTGACCAACTAGGAATGATTGGGAACAAAAGCGCCCATAAATAGCATGGTGATTGGATTGGATTTGGGAGATGTATGAGAAGGTAAGTAATGGACTTCCCATTATGGAAGAAGGATTTTCCAATGATTTACTGGAATGTAACCATGGTAAAGAAAGGTATTGGGTGGCCATGAGTGTTAGCACCCTAGTTACTAGTAAAGAAAAAATGCTTAAGCGTATTCATGTGAAACTTTTAATTTCATGAGTAATGATCTGAGACTATGAAAGAAGGAGGAACAATCCTACTATAATAATGAATGTGGATAGAGAATCCATGTGGTGAGGGGTTGGCTGAAACCCAACACACCATAAAAGCGTGCCTAATTGGAAAGGTGATAATCAGAAATCAATGCAAGGGTGCATTGTGTGTAGGAATGTGACCATGGATATTGGCACATTAAATAAAATCCATATAATGATTGATTGAAATTTGAAAAGGCTTGGTATGCTGAAATGGTGCATGTATAAGGAATGGTGAATTCCTTTTTTCTTTATGTTATCGAATAAGATAAAATGATTTAAATGCTAATGTGCATAATTTTGAAATTGTTTGGAAACCATTGTAAGTGTGCAATGAAAGTGTATATACATGAGAAACTAAAATTTTGTTTGACCATGTAAATATTTAATTGCAAGAAGGAGGGTCTTGGAAATGGCAATATTGTAATCCCACGAGGAAGACCAATGCTTGGTGGTTGTAAAGAGCCAAACTATTATGAGAAGGAAATCTCATGTTTGTGAACTCTAGTTCGAATATGGAATAGATCTAAAAATGAAATGAAAATCCTGAGTTAAAAATATGTAGGAAATGGATTTGAAATTTGATTGAAGTTGGTAATGGTATCTCACAAATTTTTGTATGCATATGAGCATAGGTGAGATGAAAATATCTATCCAGGGAGGACAAATGGTGGTTTTCAAATAAGAAAGCATGGAAGAGGGCCACTGTTGTGACAAGAGAACTTTGTGATAAGTCATGATCACCATAATAATGTTGTGTTGTGGTAACATGGGCCGAAGGGATGCTTTTGGCAGAGAAATCTAGAGGGACGCCTCGATAGAGAAATATTTGGGAATGATTCAACTATAATACTCAACAA
This sequence comes from Picea mariana, assembly GCA_032191745.1. NCBI lineage: Eukaryota > Viridiplantae > Streptophyta > Pinopsida > Pinales > Pinaceae > Picea > Picea mariana. Next base: position 74,519 of record JASDQU010011027.1, read on the forward strand.
ATTCTCTGAAACTCTTCTTGTGCGAGAAAGTATTGGCATGAAGGATAGATCCCCTGAGGGACTGTATAGCAGAGAAGGAGATGCCTAAACCTGAGCCCAAAAGGCGAGTGACTGCAAGGAAGAGGAGATTTTGATAGCTCATGTGAAAGACTCTGGGGAGTCTTTAAAATTTTGTCATCTTTTGACTAGAATCATGCACACAATGGGTATGGAAAGAAAAACAGTGATCTGAGTAAACATGACAACCATGTGGATGCAGATCCATGAAAATACACAAGACAAGTATTGTGTTGATATAAAAAAATGATTTCCTTTTGAATTACGAACATCAATGAAATGTTCATACATGAAAATTGTGATAATATGCATGTTGTTTGAAATCGTTCATAATGCCAAGAGTCTGGGAAAGGACCAAACTAAGAAAAGGAAGGCATTGTTAAAGAAGCTGAAAGACAAGGCATGGCAGGTGTTGTTCATATGAAAAGAACATCGAAGACTGTGTTCCTTTAAGGGGAAGGGGATTGTAACACCCATGTTTCACCCAATATGTAATTATTCATGTTTAATGATTGCCATGAAATGGCATGCAACTAATGTAATTGTATTATTGTTTGATAAAGAAAGACAAGTAATTGATTGATGGGTGAAGCCTTAAAAGCACTGGTCATGATACTACCAAGGGAAATAATGGGAAACCTAGAGAGGGGTTCATTATGTTAAGATGACTCAATGCCCCTTTGATGAAATAATTGAATTGGAAATAACATATTATTCCCCTTAGCCTTGATTTCAAGGAAAATCAATTAATGAGGGAGGATTGGTGGTTGATCGACCAACCACTCTCAATGAATGTAGATATGAAAAATATGGCTAGGACAACAGAGGCTACCAACCAAAGGTACAACATAGTACCAATTCTACAGTCTAGATTGACCCACGAGTTCCTTCTAACAAAAGGAAGAGGATAGGTCGAGAACCTTCCTGTGTGGGGCATGCAAGAGAAGGAGGCATGAAGGGTCATGAGGGAAAAACCGAGAATTAACATAGAAGGAGAGCTCAAGGAGATTTCAGGGAGTCTTAGAGAGCAATAAATTGGTCACAATATTGGTCTGAGAACCTAAGAACCCATCCTAAGCTGAGAGGTCACGAGCTTGATGCTCGAAAGATATATGATTGTTACAAGGAAAATCTCTCTATGGCTAGGGTAAACCACAATAGAAGGAAATGACTGTAGAAATCAACTCTATTCTCAAGTATGCTATGTAAACAAATATGTTAGAAAGACAAGATAAAAGGCCTACCTCGTCCAGATGTTCGATGAAGTCCACCATTGAGCACTTGACCCAAAGCAATATACCTGCAACTAGTCCTCAACAACCAAGCAAAGAAAGAATATGGTGATAATAAATGATGTTATCACATTCAATAGCATAATCCATTAATAAACATGACAAATCTGCACATGGAATAATAATTCAAATATTTGCAAGATATCAATTGGACGCGAAAAGAGTATTTCTATTAATATATGATGAGCAGAAGTGAAAATGTTACAGACTTCCGTGTCGGCACGGTTTGGAACCAAGAAACAAAGTTCCTTCCAGCTGGGCCTCCACCACTTCAATCCTCCACCAAAGGCAAGCTCATAGAAGAGAGACAATGAAGTTCTCAATCAAATAAGGGAAGAGCTTGAGGGTTGAACACTGTGTTTAGACTTAAAGGACAAAGGGATGAAGACTCAATATGAAGTAAATTATTTCTCCAGAGTAAATTTTCTCTCAAAGTTGAATTCTTTCTCCTCTTTTCCATAGCTCGGAATTGGCCCATTTATAGCCTTAAAATGGAATTGAAGGGACGATTCAGAACATTTCCAGTATATGGAAGGCTAAGGATCATAGATCTCATGTCGTGACATGGAGACCCGACTTCATTTTTCAGTTTTGGGCACAAATTGTGATGTACACGAGTTGTAGTGGTGCAGTCTGTGTATATGCATGCTGTATAGTAGGCAAGGTGTGTACATGTGGAAAAATATGTATTTTTAGCTCTGGGATTTACAAACATGGATGATAAGTCTGCATAGGGAAATGGAAAAAGGCCTTATGTGCAAGATTGCATAGGGTGAGACAAATCTTTCTATAACAATGATAAACCTAGAAGAGGCTTGATCAAGGAGAGGTGAGCATAGAGAGCTCCCTGGTGGTATCATGGCTTGGCACGGGGGTGGCTTGTAGCCAAAGTGACTGAGCACACAAAGCCTATGGTTTGGTGGAAAGGAAAACACTCACAGTGAGTTGGTTGGCCACATCTTGTGAATAGATAAGTATCTCATATGCTTTGTGTAATATAATTAATTGTATGGATGGATTCTTGTAAGTGTACTATGGATTTGTATGCTTGGTTAATAGTGTGAATGTTTATTCCTTGATGAGTCCTTAAACTTGAAATAAAAATGGAAACTATATGGTTGGTTATATCCTTTAGTTGTACTCATGAATAGCTATGCCTATTGGAGGATTGAACTCCTATATTATTGTAAGTGTCATTGTGACTATATATATAGACACACACACAGGTATATCTATGCATCTGTGTGTTGTAGTGTTTGGATCCTTGCAAAAAAGGAACCATGTGGGATAAGATGAAGTAGAGGTTTTATGCATAGGAAAAGGAGTGCCTTGGACCAAGGAGAGAATTCTTGAAACTTGTTAAGCCTTGAAAGGACTTAGAGAAACCCTCATGAAATTGATTAAGTCTCGAACCAAACTATTAAGCTAGATAAAACTCTTGTTTTTCCTCTAAGGATCGTGGCCAACGATTTGGATAGATGGTTATATATGGACCCTTGATTAGTGTAGGAGCTTAATTAAATCTCGACTGTAGATTAGGCGAGATAATAGATCCTTGTCATTCATCGCAGGGCACCGTTAGGAGAAATTTGTAGTCCCAGAGGAAATGTATTTTGAAGGAGGGACTCTGAGGAAAGATCTAGACCCAAGCAAAATATGATCCTATCCATTTAACATGGGGTGCCATTCGAAGTAAATCATGGAGATGAGTTCCATTAAGGAGACTCCAAGGGAAGATTTAGAGCATTGATTGGAGCCAGGCTTAGATTAAATCTTAGTCATTTATCCACCGTAAGGACCTAACAGGTTCCTTGGCGAGTAATGATAAGGGGATGATGTCACCCAAACCAATGTTCTTGGGCCACACATCAACACCTAGAAGATCGAAATAGATACCCAGTGATGACATGTAGACCCACCTCATCCCACATGTAATGATGTGGGTGGTGCCATGTGTCAAGTAAAGATTGTGTCACATGTCACAGATTTTTGGCCCTTTTAGAGCAGATTCCCTTGGGTACGAATGTGACACATGTCGTATTAGGTGACTGATACACGTGGCAATAGATTCCTAGGTGGTAGGTACACGGTGGCCTCGAATGCCAAGTGGAAAACATCATCTGATTCTAATGGTTGGAGTTTCTCTAGAGGTCAAAGTAGAAACACTCTGGCAGGAGAGCTTCAAGATCCAATCTAAACCATAGAATGGTGGCTAGTTAGGGAGCAATCTCAACCATAAAAAGGTGTGGGAACCATATGGGAAAGGATAAAGAGGAGAATGGTGTAATGGTACTAGCACGAAAACCAGCATGGCCAAGCAGTGACATATGTCACTAATTGATTGGTCGATTAGGAAAGAATGGGCCTCGATGGGTGTAAAGGTCCTTTAGAACTTTCCTTAAATTGTCAACTGTCAGATCGACGGGAAGAGAGATCTTTCCCATTCATTGGAGTTTGAAAGGTTAGCAAGTTCGTTTGTTAGAAAAAAATTTCGATGATGATAAAGGCATAGGAAACACGATGAAAGACGGTCTCCTATTGGTCGAGAGAGATCTTCGTTGTTAATTTCCTTGAGATTCTTTTGAGAGAGGTTGACGTGAGGATGCCATCATGGAAACCAGTGTGGCTGAGTAGTGACAAATGTCACTATGTAATTGGCCAACAAGACAAAAATGGGCCCTGTTGGGAGAGGAGGTCCTCTCGACCTTCATTTTATTTCTAGTCATTGGATCTACGAGCCAATGAATATGGACTGTCAATGCCTAAAGTATCGTCGTCAGGGTAGTAGGATGGATATTTAGGAGAATGTCGATAAAGAAATAGATCGATGACACATTGAGAGTCGTAGATCTCGACAAAGATGTGACAATGAGATCTAGACCATTGATCTAGGTGTAATGTCGTCGGGGTGTAAGATATTGGCCTGATAGGCATTGGTAAGGAACACCGACAACGACGAAATGATAATAATATCTATACCATTGGTCGATGCAGGGTGGAGATTCCTTCTCGAATGTTGATCTATTGTGGGCCTTGCCCATCTATTCTAGAAGTGGAAAAGGGACGAGAGTTAACTATCATGCTATTTGAGATCACCGATGAAACTGGAGCCATGGGATGCTCAGCCATGAGATCGTTGGATCTAGGATAGTCCCGATATGCGATCATCATTAGAACTTTTAGTGTTGGGGTGATTGAGGCTCTGTGGGAGTAAAACACCAACAACGATGAAGACAAGTCAAGGGACTGGACGCATGAACTTAATGTGCCTAGTGGTAGATGTGGCATAAAATGACACGAGTATTAAGAGGCCACATGGATGCCACGTGGAAATGAGGTGGCCTTGGGCCAATGGAGGCCCAAGAGCTTTAGAAGGCCATAAATTTCGATCTAAAGCTCAGTTTTGAACAAAATTACAATCATAGCAAATCCCTTGACAAGCATAGGGAGATGGTTCTGTCGGAAAGGGGACTCTGAGATGGTTAAGAGAAGCAAAATTTTAATACCCCATCCCTTAAAAGGTACTTAGGGGGGTCGGGTGTGTTACAAATGAGCACTATGCCATATTGGTTCATAATGTAATGAGACTATATAATACAAATGTTTTCTGGTTAATAAAATAATCTCGAGTGCTTGTTTAATGGTATAGTTTCTTGTTTCCATTTTCCTGTGATTGTAATTTCCTCTTGGCATTCTTTAAGTTGTGAAATTTATGTTAACGTTATTAGTTGTTATTTGTGCACTCTGTGGGAAGAAACCTGGTTTTGTAGTGATTGAGTACATGATCAAGGGGGAGTGCATCAAGAGATAATTTGTATCATGAGGTGACTAGAAATTTATTGAGAAGTGAAAATTAGAAAGAAAAATGAAGTAAGAGAGTATGGAAGTTATCATCTAGCTGATGATGGAGCTTTGATGTGGAGAGATCATTTTTATGTTCCAAACTAGTGGGAGTTGAGCAGATTGGTATTTCATGAGGCACACAATGCCCCTCATTTTGGTCACTCGGGATACCAAAGAAGATGCCTTATGAGAGTGAAGATGAGTTAGAGGAGGTGTCCACTAAAGTGGTGCATCAACTTGCCTAAGAATTTGAGGATAATATTACCATAATAAAATAGGGTGTGAAGGGTGAAGGAATGATAAAAGGTGAAGAGTTGATTAGCAAGATGAAAATAAATTAATTATAAGGGTATCTCCACATTAATGAGGAGAATAAGGGGTATGTACATGAAGAGAATATATGCGAAGTGCAAGATTATGTGATTAGTGAGATGAAAACATTATAAACTAGAGTGTGCACCCAAAGTTCTATGGAGGAAGCTAAGTATCAGAAGGAAGAGGATATGGTTACATGCATACTATAAGAAATGGAGGATGACCTTACAATGGAAAATATACAAGCATATTTGTAGGAAAGTAGAGTTCAAGAGAAAAACATTTTTTAGGAGGTGCGTATATAAACTTATAATTCTCATTTTGTGTTGATCTGTTTACATGTATGGAAGATAAAGATGATATAAATGTTATTGAATATTATTAGGAGGACCAAAATATTGGGTCACCTGAAGAAGTTGAGTATGCCCTTGAAAAGCATGTAGTTTTTGCACAGTGTTGAAGGTTATGAAGAATGTGAAGGCTGAATTGTTTGAGCACAATAGTGAGGTAGTTTGACACTGTACAATAGTTAAATATGTTTTAAAAATGATAGTGGTACCTAAAGATCAATATGCAACAAGAGAATACCCCATCTTAAGGAAGCAAGGGTAGTTAATGATGAGAGTTTTGTGATAAGTGTGCTTACATGTATTGTTATAAATATTTCTAAAAACATGGAATAATTGTTCTATATGAAGAAAGAAGGACACAATGATAAAGTATCATTTGCATGAGTAGGTAAATGTAGAAGACAATCAGTGGTTGAATGTGCATAGTGAATCCAAAGAAAAGGACTCCATTAGCATAGTTGAAAACAAACTGATTGCAACAATACTAAGTGGTGTATTACAAATGTATTGAGTGTTGATGATAATGCAAGAAAGAATGGTGAATATTGAGCATGATTGCAACATATTGAAGAGATAAATATGAGAACTAATAATAATGATGAATCTGTAGCATGGGACCTAGGACTAGGATACTTTCATAATCGAATTAGCAGTGAAAAATTCAATAAGTAGGAGGAAATATTCAGAATGAGACATGTAGAACAATGAATACTATAAAGTCTAGAGCATAAAGAAAAAGAAGCCCAACAAGTAGCTATCTATTTACCAAAAACCCTCCGAGCATGATGCTCATGTCTATTTGTGCCAAGGGGGAACATCCTTGATGTTTATCCTACATCACCCCAAAACATATTTCCATGTCAATTGTGATCCAATTGGCATGTTCAACTTTGGTTAGTGGATTTTGAGGAGGTCCATGGCCTATAAAGGGAGCATCTAAATACATCAGTGGACATATTTGAATATATCAACAATGAGCAACTTGGGGTAGACGTAGATCAAGGGAGGAAGATGATCCGGGAAGAAGATGAGAAATGGATCCCAAGGGGATTTTAGGTAGAGAAACATATCTCTTAACAAACAAAATTGGAGATGATCTTAAGTTCAAGGGTAATTGTGAATCCTAGGTAGCTCAAGGGAGGAAGACGATCAATGATCCAGGAAAAAGATGATCCAAGAAGATGAGAAAGGGATACCAAGGGGATTTGAAGTAGAGAAATATATGCCTTAACAAAGGAAATTGGAGATGATCTTAAGTTCAAGGGTAATTTTGAATCCTAGGTAGCTCAAGGGAGAAAGATGATCCGGGAGGAGGATGATCCGAAAAGAAGATGATCCAAGAAGATGAGACAGGGATCCCAAGGGATTTGAAGTAGAAAAACATATCTCTTAACAAAGGAAATTAGAGACGATCTTAAGTTTAAGAGTAATTTTGAATCCTAGGTTTGATGGAGATCAAGATCAACCTTAGAAATTGGAGATGATCTTAAGTTCAAGTTCAAGGGTAATTGTGAATCCTAGGTAGCTCAAGGGAGGAAGATGAGCCAGGAAGAAGATGATCCAAGAAGATGAGAAAGGGATCCCAAGGGGATTTGAAGTAGAGAAACATATCTCTTAACAAAGGAAATTGGAGATGATCTTAAGTTCAAGGGTAATTGTGAATCCTAGGTTTGATGGAGATAAGATCAACCTTAGAAGAAGAGCACAAGTCGAAAGGATTTTGGAGCATAAATTTATGAAAACAGATCTTTTGAAGTTAAGCTACTCTCAGTGTCTCTATTTTGATTTCATCCTTATTTGATTTCAATAATAAATAAACGTATTATCTTATCCTTGCTTGAGATTTTTGTTGTTTCCATGGTTATTTCTTTAAAGGCTGTGAAGTGTGAAGTCTGAGAGAAGTAACAAGGCTGTGAAGTGTGAAGTCTGAGAGAAGTAACAAGGCTGTGAAGTGTGAATTCTGAGAGAAGTAACACGTAGCTGCATGATTAAAAACATCCTAATATATAGAAATCTACAATGCCCCCCTAAAGAACGGGGCGACTTAGAAGCAACTATTTAGCTGCGATCGTGGTTTACTCCTGACATAAAGTCCAAATCAAGTTTTGAGTTTCTCGTCATCATACATTCATGGGATAAACTTTCTACTGTAATTTCATTCACGGATAAGCAAGCCTTGTAATGTAATTGCATTCATGGATAAACTTTCTCTGCCTAATTTACTAGGTCATTTACGTCTTGGACGCAAAATACAAGCAAAGATCTATGTTAGCCCGGATTTTATCAAAACAAAGATGGTGCAGATTTAATCTTGAACTCAATCTACTATAAATAATAAATAATCATTTTTCTTTTTAGGGTTTCGCGCACGGACATCTTCCTTGAACTAATAAACTCACTTCTCTGGCTTTAATGATGTCAGATGAGCGAGGTATAAAATCCTAAGGCAAATGCATAATCCATTTCAAGTGTCTGCATTCAAGTCAAGTCTGTGCACCAGACATTGTGTTCAATGTTATCATAAGCATAGGTCATCATTCTCACAGAAGTAGAAAGTCTCTTTTCCACAAAACTATCATACACCAAGTACTTCTTTTGAATACATCCTTATACATATATACAGAACAAAATATATCAAGAAAACATGGCTTAACTTACATTGTTATGGAAATATAATCTGAGTGCTAAAACCCAGAGTAGTTTTGATATATACACAATATGTTGAGTTTTAGAACTCAGCAACTTCAATACAGACTGCACATAAGAAGAGGTGAAGCCAATTTGTTAAGCATCACTGCTCTCTTCTGTTCTAGACTGAAAATCTTTGAAAATGCCACTGGCTTTAAATGACTCGGACTTTATTTCCATCCTAATGTTTCTCAATAAGGTACTTTGGATAGGCTCCTGGGAATCATCAATCCTCAATATTCGTGGAACCAAAATAGCTGCTGAAGTATCCTGTTGATGATCAGAACGGCTGCGTTTGCCCAAGGTCGAACCCCACACTACATTCTGTTGATGGCTGCTCCATCCATTGTTACAGACATGGCTAGCACTCGTTGTACTAGTTTTAGTATTAGCATTCATGTTTATCTGCCAATTCCCATCAGTTTCTAGTGGAGTTTCATTGGATTTGGAGTCTTGGGTAATTCCCATTTGGCCAATATCAGAGGTACTAGCCGTTGATCTCCATGATGGCTTAGATATATTGTAGAGGACTTGGGTTCCACTAGCAGAGAAATTACTATTATAGTTCTGTAATCCAAAGTTTAGTATAGAGGACTTGAAAGCACTTTCAATTGCAGGGATGGGAATGGGGAAACAAGAGTTGATGGATTGTGCATGACCATGGGTGTTGATATGATCGCTTCTAAACGTGCAGGATCCTGCACGAGTATTATTATTAATATTGACATTAGTATTATGCTTGTTCTTTCTTCGACCTGCCCCTACAGGCACATTTCTCAGAGTCCCTCCAGCAGTCCAATACCTCTGGCAGTTCTTACAAAAATGTCGAGGCTGATTCACGTTGTAATTGTTGTAGTAACAGAATTTGGTCTCCAGACTATCACACCTCGGACATGGAAGAACCTTATCCTTATAATCAAGCTTCTTCTTGGGCATCATGGAAGACACCTTATGATCGCTGCTACCAGAGCTGCTGCTGTTAATTTTCACACTTGTACACGATCCCTCATCAGTTTCTACTCTCTCTACATTTGCGTTTTTTGCTTCGGAATGATCGCCATCACTACTATTTTCGAATGATGCTCCTTGCTCTCCTGGAGCACTGCTGGGTTCGCCATTCGTTGAATCCTGTAGTGGATTCAATCAGACAAAAATTCTGTTAGCCCAAACGTTATTCAGTAATCAGTAGTTGATCAATTGTACTAACGCCCAACACTAAAGACCCTGAGAATTTATCATCACAAACACAAACACTAACTCTATTGCAAAAGGCCGCTTTACAATACACAAGATCATGGTTAGAGGTGTTACTGTTTTGAATCTCAGCAACTGTTAGAAATTTTAAGGTGTATACTAGATGATTTTAGGGGTTAAATTTTATGTGATAATTTTTCATAGTTTTTCTAAAAACTAGATTTATTATTTTTAAAATGATTCAAAATATGGCCAAACATTTATAATATGGCCAAACATTTATAGTTAGCATATGAAGGATTAGTAAGAATAGCCAAGGTTTGGCATATGAAGAATTAGTAAGATTAGCCAAGATTTTTACATTTTAAAACAAATTTCCATGCTTAAAATCATACCTAGTACCTAGAGCTTTTAAGGCAGACCATTTGAAGAGTTGTATGTGTATTTACCAGTAACCTTATATTAATGTTATTTTCTTCGAGCCTTGTTTGATCTGAAGGAATAATGTCCTGATTTCAGCTGTCATGTGATTTGAAGGGCACTGAGGTCTTCGAATTTGAACGAATCAATAAATTTTGTTCAACTCGAATGGGACATATCAAACAATTACAACTTTACAAATACTTTCGATTGCTGCATTTTAGGATCTAAAATAGATTGAGTAGAGGACATTGTAGTTATCTCAAAGTCTAAATCTTTCAGGCACATTTTCTGACAGTCCAGTACATCTTTGATGTACCTGAGTACTTTGTTAACAGGCAGACACAGCAAATTCTGTATACCCTTCACATTTTTTCACGATTAGTGTCTCTTTTTCCTGGGACACTAGGAGCATAGCTGCTTAACTCTGATCTTAGGTTCTTCCATCTTTCTCTTTCAACTGCTAAGTTGTTAAGTGATGCAAACTTATCTAAAAAGACGAACAGAAAAAAGATTGGAAAGAAGCTAAAATAGGGTGCTGGGCAATACACTTACCTTGTCCGAGTTGTCTTGTGTAGAGATCGGCGTTGAAATTGTTGTTCCAAAGAGTTTGAAGGGGAGATCCAAACACTTTCGTACAACACTTCCATTTTGAGCTTCCCCACAAGTTTTGTCCAAAATGGATGACATGCTGTTCTGCTGCTGCAGCGGGAGGAGGACGATGGCAAACAAAGAGCAATATTGAACCAGGGGAATACAAGTCAATATTAATGGTGGAAATACTAGCATTGGGCTGAGGGATGAGGGAAGACTTTATGTATTAAAAGGTGGCAAAAGTTGTAAAATCAAGCACAGCTGACTTAGAGAGGTCAGTTGGGGGCCACAATGCACGTGCTTCCATTCCTTTTTCACTCCACCCCTTTTGCCTTTATCCATCCAAAGCAAAATAAGCATTCATTTTACCTGTATTTCTAATTCATAGTATCTCAGGGATATAATAATTGTCTAATGTAATTCATGGCACTGTCAGGTGGCCTTTAGGCTTTTAGCATTTTTCCTTTTCCTTTTTCTAAAAGTTTCTATTATTTAAGTATTTATCACAAAGACCTAAATGGCTTGAAAGACTTAATGGTGTTATTGTTGCATAGAAGTGAGCGAAATGGAATATCTGGGATTCTTTCTCTGTACACAACAGGACATGAGAGCAGGGAAAGATAAGTGCCCCACAACATCATTGAATTGGGTGCATGTCTCTTCACCTGATTAGAATATTGAGAATATGTGCCATTCATCACATGAAATACGTGCCCCTCAACATGCAATCATCAATAGAATCCTTCAAAGGTCTCAATCCCTTCCCTTTTTGCCTCATATACATCTCAATCTTTTCTGACTTTTCATAAATAAAAGAAAGCTCCATTTTTTCTATAAATGAAAGTAAGCTGCAACGTATTTTCCCTCATTAAGCTAACTAGCTTTTATCTAAATTATTAGAAATTATCATGCTAAAGTTAAGGTTATTGTTAGTTTATTATTCACAATCGATTACAACAAATCTATATTATAATTCACCATCAATTACAAAAAGTTTAAAATGATAGGTTTTCAATGTTTAGTATCAATGTTCGAAAAGATTATAATTCAGCATTAATAAAGTAAAAAAATTGATATATTTTCAATTGTTGGTATCAATGCCCAAAAGTATTTTCATTCATTTTAGAGATGTTCAAAATCTAACTTTATTCTTCGAGTTGTACCTTTATTTATCCCTGGCATGATTAAGGGAGAACTCATGATTTATTTATCCTGCAAACTAAAGTTTATGAAGTCCACATACCTTGAACATCTTTAAAGCTCCCTTAAGGAGTTAACAACATGATTGACAAGGATCCCAAGGTCCAGAAAAGCATGGCCTGTTGAAGCAACCAATGTCGTTTTTACAAGTAGGCCCATAACTAAAACTAACAAGGAAGGAATGTTTGTCATTGCATTTCAAAAGGATAATGGAAAAAGATGCTTTCATAACCATCCCTGCAACTTTATTATTAAATATTTGACGAATTATAGTAACCATCAAGTCAACAAAAGGTAAATGATATTCTGTCCTCACCCATGTTATTAAACTCATCGCTGCTTCATCAAAAGGAGGGCTACTTTTAAGGGATCCATAAAAGAGGTTTTAACTCTAGAAATGAAATAATTAGTCAATCTTTTCACTTTTAAAATAGGGAATGTACTTGTTCCTCTAAAGCACAACTTTTATTACATGATAACAATTTTAAAATTGCAAATGCTCTTAAAAAATTAAGAATCAAGTTAAAGAATGTCTCTTTTCATCTATATAACTTTTCCATGTCATAATAATTAATATGATGATCATCATTACCATTATCTTTTGTTATAAAGTTTTAAGAAAATAAATATATAATTTATTAATTTGGTTTGATTATATTGTTTTAAATATCACGATGAAAACATTGGAAAGGAATTTTTGAATTTTAATTGGTTTTCATTATATAAAAAGTTATGAAGGTTATCAATATTTCAAATGAGATTTTGTGAATGTATATGTGGGGTAATGTTTCGCATAATTTGAGAGCCCCTTGCCTTTGGGCCTCCTTGTGAATATAATAAGTAGGGCTTGAGGAATCAATTTATGATAGTGTTTTTCATTTTCCACTTATAGTATTATAAAAAAATATAAAACCTTTTTCATATATTGTTATTAGATTTTGTTTATTTATATATATATATAAAAGATGATTACATAAAATAATATTATTTTAATATTTAATTTAAGGATATGATATTTTCATAGCATAATAAGTTTCTTGTTAGGAAATGAGTGTCATACACCATGAATTAATGTACATGTGACTCATGCATGTGGGCATTGATGCAAACACATCATATTCATTCAATGAATACATGTATACTTAGTGTATTCACTCAAATCAAGCATGCATGTAACTCACTTAGGGAATGCATGTGATTCATGCATGTGGGCATGCATGCAACTCGTTCAATGCATGTATGCAAACAATCAATGCATATGATGCGTGTGTCTTGCATGGGTGATTGATGCATGGAGTTATGTCGACATGTTGAGTGCTTGTATTGTCTGAGAATGGTGAATTCTTGGTAGCATTGAAGGTTGCTAGTTACTTTCATTAAGAGTGAACTATGTAAATGTATTGTAACGTCTTGTTGAGTAATACATTAATATCTTAATTTGGAGTGTGGGGTGTTTCTCCCAAAAAGGATTTCCCCAAGAAATTGTTGTTTAATGGTGTTGTAACTAAATATCGTTAATAATTTTTTTGTTTTCAAATCATAGTGGTTTTATTTATCTAATGTTTAATTATGTATATTAGGCGCTTACAAGTTTAAATATAAAAATATAAAAATAGATTAGTGCTTTGATCCGATGATCACGAATAAATAAGATCGGCGAGACTAATTAATGAATTTTAGTTGTACAAAGAGTCCCAAACCCGCTAAACCACTTGCCACACACATGGATAAACAACATTTATATCAGGGCTTTTTCAAAGTATACAAAATCGCCTAAAATAAACCGAAACCACCCAATATCACGTAAACCGTTTTCGTAAAGATTGGTAGTTAGACTCATTTAAAGCATGTTGGAGACATGATCACCAAGAGTTAATCATTGTTTGACACGTTATCTAGAATTTATTAAAGCCCGTAACGAAATTAAAAATAGCCTCCACCACACATTATTACTAACTTTCATTTAGACGAAAGGACACGGGCGCTCTGGTTCTCTAAATATTTTTCCCACAATATTGCAACTAAAAGGGAAACTAATCAAGTAAATTTGAACCCATATGTGGGGGTAAGTAAAGGAAAAAACCCATCTTTAATTGAATTAAAGAATCCTCCTTTTAAAAAAAAATTGATAATTATTTTTCAACGACCATAGTTCAAATCCCGAATGGATCCTAGGAAAGGAATCAATGCTTCCAAACAACAAACAATGAAAAACCCATGTTTAAACACTTAACTAATAAATATTTCAATGTTTTTTAACCTAAAATAACAACGAAAGTTGTGCAAGAGCTCAAAAACACAACTTTCGCCAACTTTAATAACAACAATGAACAATTGCCTGCATGAAGCTCTAGTTTAGCCTAAGTGGTCATTCCTCTCACCTTTCATTTTCAGAATTAGTAATTATGTGTGCTCAAAACTATGATTAGACATCAAAGGTAATTAGGGAGAAAAATAAAAAAGTAGTCTTCTCAATTTTAGAGAAATCTCCTGCATAAATGTTAGCATTATTTGAAAGTGGGGATAAAATAGATGAAGATACATTATCCCTTGAGTTTAACTTGCTACCAATATGTTATGAGAATTTTCCCCTGTGACCTTCAATCATGTCACAACAGAGCTTGACCATATACAAACGACAAAGCCTACCCATGCATACAAAACTTGCAATGAAATAACTACCTAAGGATAGAAGAGAAAGAATGTCACACATTGTATCCTATCAGTTGATGTCATTCCTTACTCTCGACTCTCGATCCACTCCTGAGCTCTTCCTGAACTAATATGTTGTTGGCACAGGGGCAAACCCAGGGTTCAATGCTACAACAATGCACCAACAAAGCCCTAACTACCGACCCTTTCGGCAACACCTGTGAAGCAGATGAAGTCTCACTCAAGGTAGAGGGAGGGGTAGTTGCAAGACTTAGGTGTTTGCAACCTTAGCTAGGACAAAGATATGCGATTGTACTACTGAATAAATCACTTAGCACCGTTAGTTCTACAATATCTAATCATTAATCACTTCGTTGATAAAACATGGCTTCATAGCATTCACACTGTTATAACGTACTTAAGCACTTAGCATCAATAGATAGGTCAGATTTAGTAGATCAAGTACTAAGCACATTCATATGGATCAGATATAATATTCTCACATATCATTAGCACTAAGCATAAGCAGATCTATCCAATCATCTCAAAGCACTTAGCAAAAGAAGACATAAACACATTAGGACAAGCATAAAGAAAGACAACACAGCATTTACATGGTTCACCCCCACCTTGGGGCTATGTCCACCAACTCTTCTTCTTTATTGTCTTCAGTCAATCGGTTACAAGCACAAAGCCATCAAAACCCTTACTCGGCACAGGACATAAGATCTACGCAGCTCGCTAGATCCTTCTTCCTTGCGTTACAACATTAAGCCATCTATAGTCTTGCACAAGGACTTGCACTCAACTCTGCAAGTCTTACACAGAATGTACAAGGCCCTGATCACACAGATCCAGCTCTTGGCACTTAGCCTACATCACATAGATATATTATTCGACTACTTCTTACATTGCCTATCCTTCTATTTATACATACAAAATAGGCCTAAACATGGGCAAAACCATGGGCCAACATCCCATTCCTATTACATATTCCCCAAAACCCAAAAAGGATCCAAAAGTGGGTCGATATCCTATGATCTCTGCTTCGTCCTACTCTCCTCCTTCGACAGGCTGTCGAAGTCCCAAAATATGTCAACATGACCAAGAAACTCCCAAAACTTGGTTAAGGGCCAACAGGCCCCCAACACTCACCTGTGACTCATCCCGAGTCACTCTGGTCTGCCTAGTTCTGCCTCAAACACTTCGAGTTGCTTCGACTTGCTGCTTTATTGTGGCCTCTTGTTTAGTGAACTCCTGGATCACTGCATCGTTCACTGGCCCTTCTAGGTGTTGTTTTGTTGTGATGATGACCTATTCTAGCTTTGCTCCTTGGCTCTCGACCTCTGTAAAAAACAAGCATGCCTTATCTTGTATTGGTTGGAGCCGTTGAGTTATTTCCATCACTTTGCTTTGGATCATATGGATCTGTTGCTGGGCTATGTGTTTCTCGTGAGACCTCTTCATTCTGTCTACGGTCGATAGGGCCTTCAGTTGCATTTGAAGTGTGTCTGCATGCTGCTTCACTTCCTAGAGTTGCGACTCCAGCGCCTGTAACTATGTGTTCTCATTGAGGTTTTCATAGGTCTGAGCATTAAGGTTACTCAACTGCTTGCACTCCAAGGCAAGAGATTTTAATTTGTCGACTGCACTATGAGAAGTTTCTTCCCTTAGGTCTCTTACATCATGAGGGTCTCGGGCACAATGTGAAGCTCCAATTATGTTATGCGTTGTTGGAGCTATTGGATCACTTCTTCAAGTTGCGCCACCTGTTGTGGAACTCTCTCTTCGGCCTTTACTTCAACAACTGTCATAGAGTGAAGTGCTCTGTTGACCATTTCCTTAACTTCGAGTTGCTTTGAGAGCAACTGTCCCTTGCTTTGCTGCAACTGTGTTTTTTCTTCATCCCATTTCGCTTGTAGAGAAAGATTTTCCTGTTCTACAGTACTATGTTGGTCCTCAAGGTCTTTATGTACTTGCACTAAAGATTGGGTGGCTTGTGTTGTTTCTTCTTGAGCTCATTGAAGGTGAGCTTCAATTGTATCAATGATGCGGTTTAGTTGAGCTAGATCATCACCTAGTTCTGGTGTTTCCAATGACAGAGGCACAGTGGAAACTGTGTGGCTGGACTATAGTTCCTGTTGCACTCCTTGAAGTTCAACCTTGATCCTATTAAACACCTCCTCCTTCTTAGCTTCTTTCTTCTCTTCTATCTCTAGTGAAGCATCATTCAGTGCTGCTACAATAAAATCAAAATCATATGATGTGAGGGTAGTCTCAAATTTGGTCCTCGTGGCATTCATTTTCTTTCGGGATGAGGGTTTCGGTGGGGAAACCTTCCTTTTCTTTGAGGGGTCCTCCTTGTCTCTAGGCGATGTACCCTCACCTTTCTTCTATTCATCTTCTGCACCATCTATCTCTTCGCCATCTCCTCCTTGTTTTGTTGAGATGGAAGCAGTCTTCGTAAAGGTACTGCTGACATCTTGGGCGTCTTCATTCTTCTTTGTCTTGCTAGGTCTAGGGGTACAATGCATTGCTTCAGGACTATCAATATCAGATATCTCTATGGGGTTTGCTGGGATGAGGAGGTCCGCTGACCATTCCTTGGTGATTTCCTCCAAATCCTCATCCGTCAACTTGTAGTATGATTGTAGCTGTTGTTTGTGCTCATCAGCGCACATTGTGATATAGATGAAATGGTGGTCTGTGTTGAATTTCATCAAGGGCCTAAACTTGTGTAGAGTGTTCTGGGCTATACGAGGCTCAGACTGGCTAGTTGTCTTCAGCTGGTTGTAATATGTGTGGAACACGACATTTGACCACCATTGCTTATTCATGTCATTTGAGTACCACAGTGTACTAAACTTCGTGGCCAGAGGTTCAAATGTCTCGATGTCTGGGAAGGTCGCACCTTCCGACATCTTCCATGCGATGAAAGAGACCAATATGAGAAGCCAACTGAAGTGGAACTCATATCCTTGATCCTGAGGTTCCCTGTAGTTGAGTTCCAACTGGTTTACCAAGTACTACACCCAATTCATCTGAAGTCTTTTTGAGCACTTCCCTGCGAGGTCGACTACGAACCCCATCACTTGGGTGGGTCGATTATTTCACACCAACTTTCCTGCAATCAATTGGTAGGCAAGGCGCATTGCATCTCTCTGGATATAAGATACCTTGTAGCCTCACGTGCCCTTCTCGACATCATTGTAAGTGCCCTTAATCTTCTGTGCAAGAGCGTGATCCATGGTTTTCTCGGGATATAAATCATGTGGGTCAGGTCCTTGCATGATTAGCCCTGTGATCCGATTGATCAATGTCGGATCCACTATGATGCGGAATTTCAACCACAAATATCCTCCATGGTAGCAGGACAGTAGCAACTTGATGCATGCTTTCACTTCTTGGTGCCTACCAAAGTGAGGAATCTTCATGACATTGAGCAGTGTGGACTGCACGAGGTTCATGGTCCATGACTGGGGGACGATCTTTGAGTTCTTTCCCTTGGTTTTGGTTAGATACTTGTGTGGGGTGAGCATGTTGTACACCTTCCTATCACCGAGGTTGAAGTCACTAAACTTCAACGTTGCGATCTTATCTTGGTCTACGCATATCCCTTTCGAGAGGTACACAGTGAACAAAGCGTAATCAAACTCTCTGGGCACACTGTCTCGATTGATTGCATCACTCAGAGGTGGTAGATAGGTGGGTAGTATACTCGAGATTAACTTAGCATATGCGATCCTATGCTTAGTTCACTTTTCATCTACTGGCCGGGATGGACCGGCTCGAGCTGTGAACGGAGAGGCCGAAATTCCTCTCGTCGAAGACACTTGTACACCTATAGACACTCCTCTCTCTAACATGAATCTTTCATTGATTAAGTCAAGGAGAACATCTGTTACTGATTCTTCAACTGTGGTGAGCTCGTCGGACATACGTGCTCGGAGTTAAAATTATCGGGGTTGTTAGCACTCTATAAATTCTGTCACGTTGAATAGACAGATGGCAGAGGTAACTGTTTCAACCAGCTTTAGAGCTAAAGCACTAGCCTGCTCAACTTAGAGAGGGCTCTCTCATGTCACTTGATACATCTATGGAAATCGATGGCTAGAATTAGTTTGTTTTGGGATTTTAATAAAGTTGTTGAAGAGATGAAGATGACCTTTGGGATATGGGGTCAAGAATGTATGATGCATTTCCAAATCATGAAAACAATCAAGAGAAAAAGGCTAAATGAGGAAGTGACTTCTAAATTTATGCTTGAAAATTTTAGATGGTATCAGAAGAAAAGAAACACACAACTATTATCAGAGCATTATAGTAATGAATTTTGAAATGGTTTAGAAGAGATGAACATAGTCTAAATTGCCAAGCCGAGAGAATTGAATAATGAATTCTAGACTTTTAGTTTCTCAATTTAGACAGAAGAAAGAAAAATGAAAATACAGAATAACAGGAATCACACACTATGAGAGAAAACAAGACTCATAACACCACCAATTAGAATCTTCTTGTAAAAAGTCCCAAAATCTGCCTCTACACCCATGTATTCATTCTAGCCCTGGAGATTTATAAATTTTTCATGCACAGAGGGCAGGCTCCTCTTTTCTCCATGCTTCTATACTCATGAGGCCAAGCATATATAGAGGAATTTCATATGGAATTTAAAACATTCTGACTTCCTCATAATTCTAAAAACAGATACAAGTTACAAAAAGGAAGAACAGTTGTATTATTTAAAGGGACCATTAGTAATCAGTCTGTCATATCAGGAATCCCTTCTCTTAAGCCGACATCTATCCAAAACTATCTGAAATACACCAAAATTTTACTTGAGGATTCACCTCAGCTTGGCGATTTTCTCCTCCAGGGTACTCCACCAATCGAAATTTTCTCTGACGCTCTCTATCATCTCGGTTTTGGCCTATGATTTCCTCCTTTTTCTCCTCTTATTATTTGTAGATGGGTGGAAGGTGTTGTCTACGTGTTCATTTATGACAAGATCCCTCATAACGGGGTTTAATTTTACTCCTGACTCTGTCTCAGTTTCAGGTTCGGTATGAAATTTAGTTGCCAACATATGCAAGACCCATCTTTCATTCTTACTTATTGACCTGCTTGGTACCTTAGCTGAGAACCCAGATGCACCAGACATCATTTGACGGGTATTATCCATGCCTTCTGGACTTCACAGAGCCCTTGATTTGGCCACCCTTTGATTTTATAGAATTCAGGAGCACAGACTGAGCTTGCTTTTCTTACACATAAGATGAAAAATTCCTAGAATAGGATAAAATGATTCATATCTGAGATTTGATGGTTTGTGTACTTTTCTCATGAATTACTGTGACAGTACCTTGGTGTGCCATGCTTCATCAATCCACTTTGAATGATGAGCCTCGAGTTAGTTATGTGGCGGCGTCCTTTTGGTACGTCATTCAGGAAAGTACCTGGACCGGTGATGTGAGGTGATTTGACCAACCGCCATCCTCCCCGCGAGCTATCGACATGACGTTTTGGACCATGTGACATAGGGGCCATAGGAAAAGTGGTTTTGGGCAATCTGTCATCTCCCTCGATGTGTGTGTAAAAGAGCCACACATTCCCCATCGAAACCAGAGTAGTTTTCCCCGGTCTGCCTTCGCGATGTTAAGTTTTGTGCTATTTGTTTGTCCAATGTAGGCTTCGACCATAGATATGAGATTCTTCAAGATCAATGGCCCGTCGAGCTACTCCCTTCCCACTTTAGCTACATTCATTCATACGCCACGGAATATAGCTGAGCGCCCTGAACTATCGTTCCTCTATTGTGGTATAGTGTCTCGCTAAACTTCAGAAGTTTTTAGATCCCGATAAAAATTGTTAGGGTGATAACATTGGCTCCAACTGAGGATTCTATCCTCCCAATGAGGTAGAAAAGAACTCGTAGACCCGGTGCCTGATCCATGGGGATTTTCCCCAAAACATGTGTGTATCCTACTCCTACCAAGCTCTGTGCACTGCTTCCAGCTGCATGGGGGACGTCCGAGTGCATTATTGAAAACTGACTGTATCTAGTGCTAGAAAACTCAAACTGGAAAATGCTTGATCGACAAGCTTATTTTCACATCCCTACCTACCCTAAAACTGCTGGGATGACCACTCACTCAAGTGATGCTAAAGTGCCAATGCAGCCAATCAAGCAATTGGCTTCCTGATTTTCCTTTGTTCACATTTTTCTCAAGCTGGTAGAAAAATGTAAACGATGGCAGCTGAAAAAACAAATTGAATCCAAAATCTGAGCTTATGAATGAAGCAAATTCATCCTTCACTGAAGACTATAATAGTATGGCCATCAGATCTTGAAAATCATGAAAAATCATTTCTCCCTTATGAGCAAAAACCGAAAGGCAAGTATCTTTCATCAGTGTTAGTTGTTTTTGCTCTATTTCTTCTGTTCTGAGAACATCTTCAAATGAAATGGCAAGGATAGGTTTGTCTGCTTGGCCATGCATATCAACAAAAATATTCATATATTCTTGAACATCTTCAAATATGACAGCCATATAATATGCACCAAGGTTATCCTCTTGTTCATCAAACAACTCTGATGTGGTTTCATTAAATTTCTAGAAATTTGTTTGAGGACAACCACTTTGACTTTCCAGTGAATAAATAGAAATAAGTTCCTGCTCATGCACTACTTCATAGTCTAGAGCTCCAGCAGATGGATTTTCAAAACCTTGATTTTCAAATGACTTGAATAAAACCACTGCCTCTTCATTATCTTTTTGTGTTTCTGATGGACAAATGGCATACACTGCTTCATCTATGTCATTTGTTTCTTTATTGCTAGAAACTTCCATAGATGCAATTTCAGAATATTCATCTGTCTATGTTGTTTAAAAATTTAACCATGATTGTTACACATTATTTTCATCATCCCTATGACCGTTAATGGTGTAAACCTATATGTTGCCTTCAGAGGGGTCAGTGACCTGAGTTCGTGAAGAAAGAAGAGAGAAGAACTTTCAATGAGAAAAGAAGTTGCATTCTCCTTTGTAAAAACCCTATTAAAGAGGATGGTCATAGGCTGTATTATAGCTAGGGTGTGAGAATGCCTGATTCTCGCAGGCTACACCATAGTTGGGTTGCTAGACGTTCGCAGGTTTCTCTATAGGCAGGGTGCGAGAATGCTTACACGTGGGAAAAACAAGAATCTTCTCGATGTTTCTAGAAGGAGAAACTTCCATGGTGAGGTGGCATCCGAATGGTTTGGATCTTACTCACTGTCATGATTTAGTGGGATCATCCTAACCTCCTCACCTTATCCTCTTCAACTTAAAAAAGGAGATGAGCTCTCATGGGGAAATTTAGTTGTTTTTGGCTTGGGATTGTTAGCTTGGTTAGAGTGGCTTTGAGATTTTCTTTGTCAAGATAGATTGTGAGTAGATATCAGATACATGGTCTCAGAATCCTTGGAGCAAGAAGTGTGTGGGGAACGAAGGACAATTGGAAGGGACCTTATGACATCAAGGCCATGGTTGTAATCTCTCTTTCACATTTAATATGATACAGTAATATGATTCTTTCCTATAAAGCTTGTTGTGTTTTATTGTATGATTCCTTGATCACATACATAGGTTTATATTGAGTGTATGGTATTGCTATCACTTTTGATGGTTGTGTTATTTTGCAGGTTCATCATTGTATGAACGTTGGAATGGAGCTAGGATAGCGATGGTGAGAGGAAGAAACATTTAAATGGTATGTCCCCCATCCCTCTTTAGTTAGTAAATTCAATATTTAAAACTTAAGGAAAGCGTCATGTTCTAGTGTGTTTTTTTATAGATCTAGGTGGATCTAGGGAGATCAGTTAGTGTCCGAACCTACCAATTTATCCAATAACGAAATTGGCGACCATATTGGGGAACAAATTATTTCCTAGTTAGTCTAGTTTCCCTTGCTTTGATTGCTTGATTTATGGTCTCTGAGTCTGTGGGAGATCCATCCAGACTCTCTGGATTTGAAAGTTCACTCAAAATTTTTGTCCTTTTTCCAAATTTTTCTTGATTACAAACCTTCTCACACTGTACCTCTTTGTGGCCTGCAAGAATCATTGATGTTCACACCCTACTGTTCAGTTTGGTGCGACTTTCTCGCACCCTGCCTGTATCTAGCCTGCGAGAATACCTAATTCTTGCACTGTACTCTACTGCTAGGTTGTGAACTTGTTTGTAAACATTTTTGGATTAGGTCTTGTCATCTTTTGATGACCCAGTTTTGCTTTGATCAGCTGGATTGAGCTTTTGGAGCCTATATTGATATGTTTACAGTCTGCTTGACATTCTTTGAGTTACTTTTAGCCACATTGGCTTTGTTTGGTTTTGAAGGATTAGTCTCTTGCTTTGAGTGTCTTTCAATTACAAAGCCTGTGTTTTCTTTAGGATTGTTTAGGGAAAGATCAGATTTCTTTTGAATAGTTCACTTTAAAAGAAAACTTTTAGTTTGGGTTTCTTTGTTTTAAGAAAGTTCATTATTTCTTTTAGTGAAATTTTTGAAACAAAAAGATTTAATTTCTTGCTTTATATTAGATTGGGGGCATCCT
>JASDQU010011027.1:100027-115856 GCA_032191745.1 Picea mariana
TGAACAGGAAATTGTACAGGATACCCGAGGCAGTCCCACCTAGTGCTATTTCCTTGATCTCTGCTAAGCAATGCAGGAAGGTCATCTCTCAGACGGGGAAGTTTGTCCTCTTCATGATTCGCTCTCAGAATAAGCGAAAGATCGCAGCCACATCCAGGGTCTCTATGGCCGACCTCTCCACACAGCAGAAGCAAGTAGATAAGATCATGGAAGAATACTTAGATATCTTCTCCTCACCTACAGGGGTACCTCTGCACTACCAGGTCAAGAACCCCATCGATCTGACCCCTGGCGCATCACTACCCAATGGGCTAGTCTATTGTCACTCTTTGTTAGAGAATGAGGAGATCAAGAGACAGATCCAAGAACTGCTCCACAAGGGGCACATACGCCCTATCTCATCACCTTGCAGGAGCCCAATCGTGCTAGTACAGAAGAAAGATGGAACCTGGCGACTCTATATTGATTACCGGGCTCTGAATAAAATTATTGTCAGAAATCGGTACCCGATTCCCTGAATCGATGACCTCCTTGATCAACTCATGGGCCAAATACTTCAGTAAGATTGATCTGAAGCCTGGCTACCACCAGGTCCTGATAGAAAAGACAGATGTATGGAAGACCGCCTTCAAGTCAAAGGAAGGACTTTTTGAATGGTTGGTCATTCCCTTTGGTTTGACAAATTCTCCAGCCACTTTCATGAGGATGATGGACTATATCCTGCGACCATTCACCAACACTTTTGTAGTGGTGTATCTGGATGACATTCTAATTTACAACAAGACTTGGGACGAACACTTGCAGCATATTCAGTAGGTTTTGCACACCCTGCGACAGCATAAGCTATATGCCAACCTGGAAAAATGCTCCTTCGGCATGGACAGGGTCCATTACTTGGGCAACATCATTGATCAGCATGGCGTACATGTGGATCCAGCTAAGATCCAAGTCATCTGTGACTGGCCAGCCCCAACAACACTCACTGAGCTTCGGAGCTTCTTGGGACTTGCTAATTTCTACTACAAGTTCGTGTTGGGTTTCTCCCATATTGCATGGGACCTCAGCCAAATAAATAGGCATGGTGGTAAGGAAAAATTTGCATGGGGCCGAGCCCAACAACAAGCGTTTGATGATTTGAAGCAACACTTATGCTCAGCCCCATTACTTTCACTACCAGACCTACAACATCCCTTTGAGATCAAGATAGATGCTTCAGACTATGTTGTGGGCGTCGTTCTCACTCAGCACAGCCACCCCGTGGCCTATCATAGTGAGACACTATCAGATACTGTCTGTAAGTACCCTACTTACGAAAAAGAAATGTACTCCATTGTGCAAGCATGTCGCCAGTGGAGACATTACATTCTTGGGAAGGAGACAATCATCCAAACTGATCATAAGCCACTGCAGTTCATGCAGACATAGGGAAAATTGAAAAATGATCGCCATCAAAAGTGGTCCACATACTTGCAGCAATTCCACCTCAACATCAAGTATAAAATAGGAAGCACCAATCGCGTTCTTGATTTCCTCAGTAAACCGCCAGTCACGACACTCACCACGGTGCTAGACTCTTGCGGCCATGAGACATCTGGATGGCCCCAACTCTATGAGACAGACCCTGACTTCACCACCACCTACCAAATGTTGGGTGCAAATGCAGTTGTCGATAATTTCCATCTTCAGGATGGGTTGTTGTGTCGTCTAGGCCATATCTGTGTTCCATCAAGAGAGCGAGCGAAACTGATCTAGGAATCCTACTACAGTCAGGTGGCAGGACACTTCGGTGTTGAAAAGACAGTGGCAATGCTACATAAACATTTCTACTGGCCGAAACTTCAACAGGAGGTCGACAAGTATATCAGGTCCTGCACTGCCTGCGCTATTGCCAAACCGACCACTAAGAAACAGGGCTTGTACACCCCTCTTCCTACTCCTGACAGGCCATGGGAATCCATATCAATGGACTACATGTTGGGCCTCCCATCCACCAAGTGGGGAAATGACTGTGTTTTTGTGGTTGTTGATCGCTTTTCTAAGATGGCGATTTTGGTTGCCTGCAAGAAGAGAATCACAGTAGAGGCCACTGCCAAGCTCTTCTTTGAACGAGTCTGGGTACATTTTGGAATCCCACAAACCATTGTCTTAGATCGGGATAGTTGATTTATCATCACATTCTGGTCGAGCCTTTGGTCACTGCTGGACACCAAGCTCACCAAATCCATGGCCTTCCACCCCGAGACAGATGGCCAAACCGAGGTTGCAAATCGAATGATTGTGCATATCCTTCGCATGTATAATTCAAAGAACCCTTGCACATGGGATTAGATCCTTCCTTATGTCAAACATAGCTACAACGAGCTTTGAGTATCTCAACCAACCACAGCCCCTTTCAAATGGGGTTGGGATTCCAACCATTGGGTTCCATAGATGTTACACTTCCCCTTGCGGTCACCTCGACTGACTCATCTCCTACTCCAACTGAAGCTGAAAAAGCCACCTGATTCATTGAGTGGATCTAGCACATCCACCAACAGGTTCAGGATATCCTATAGAAGTCTAATGACAAGTACAAACAGCGCCATGATCAACATCGGGTGCCGCATAAGTTTCAGGTGGGCGACAAAGTTTGGTTGCACTTGCAGAAAGAACACCTTATAGGACCCCATAGGAAGCTTCACCCACTCCGTTATGGACCATACACTATCACCAAGGCCATGGGGGATAATTCTTTTGAGCTCAACATTCCTCCTTTCCTTGGCCTGGACCCAGTGTTCAACGTGGATCTCCTTCACCCTTATTTCCCACCATTATTGGACACCTTAGAAGTAGTAGAACAGTTGACACCAACATAGCTCAACCCCAACTGCATACAACAGGCATCCAATGATCATATTGTGGACAGACAGATCAAGGTAACTCGACAATAAAGGATCCATCTTTATCAAGTCGTCAAAGTAGGGCAGCTCCTGCACCAAGGCAAGTGGCTCACCCGGGGCCAAATTCAGCAGAAATTTCCTCATCTAATGGGGGGACCTCAATGCAATGGATACCATTGTTTCCTAATGAGGGAGGATTGATCTAGATGAATATTGGTGGCCACCCACCTTTTCCAACTGGCTCAAAACAGTTTTCTGATATTTTTGGCAATTTACTATTTTTAGCAGTTTTTACTTCTAGGGCCATTTTGAGGGCCTAAATGAAGGTTTTTCGGTATCTAGCTCCTCAATGTTAGCCAAAGGCATGATTGAGCCCCCAAAATGAATCTCCTTGATGATACCTTTCCAATTGGCTATCACACGCCTAAAACAAAGATCGTATGCAAAAGTTACGACCCCGGGAAGTTGATGTACTAGCTTACCCAAACGGGGCCCACATGACTTTTGGCATTTCATCTCCTAGGGTTAGGTTTTTGGATGTCTAGGGTTTTTGGAATTATTTCTTATTGTAAAAAGGCCTTCAGAGACTCATTGTAACCTTCTTCTTGCGAATGCGTGCTGCTGTCACATCTCTTCTAAGAGATAAGCCGCCACCATTCCAGCAAGCTTGTTTTCGCTGCATTTTATAATTTCAGCTTATTTTGTTATTGAATAGAAAACCAGTTTTACTGTATCTCTATTATTTTGTGTTAAGAACCTATTAATAATCTGTATTCATTTTGTTTTTCTCATAAAATCCGGATCAGATAGGGAGAGTTAAATCCACTTACTACATTTTGTCCTGGGAAGCCCTTCTAACACAAGGGTCAATCACGAGGTCACATTAAGACTGGCAGATTTACTCGGCCTGCTTTGTTGGTCTTGGTGTAGAGATTATGTGTATTATGGGATTCGCTTGAGAGGTATACCCACAATGATGAGTGGAATCCTTTCAAGTTGATTTCAGGCTAGATACCCTTCCCTTGCGCGTGGATTGGACTGTCGACTGTTGCCCCAGGAATCACTGTAGTGATTGGTAACCTTAGTGGCATATCTCTTTAGGGTATTTACAAATAGTGACTGTGGAGGGGCAAGTCTTCATGGTACCTGGAATCGACGTTGGCCAAACTCACTCGGGCTCCTTGGAGGATATACCCATGATTATGAGTGGGAGCTTGCACCAGGGTGTAAGTTCGTTAAGCAGATCATCAACGTAACTTTTCCACCCGCTCTATCTCAGCCCCTTCTTACTTTGTTCCCGCTATGTTGGATTTCATCACCAACTAGTGTGCTCATTGTGAGAAGGCTTTGTTTTCTTGCTTGCTTACTAGATTTTTAGCATGTGTTGTTTGTTTTCCCTAGTGGACTCTAGATTGGATCTTTATTTTTATGGCGTCAGTTCCCGGAATGACCAATGAAGGAACTCCTTTTCCCAGGAAACCTTTTGTTTTTCCTTCTTACAGAAACATTGGTCCTCCTCATATTGCTACTTTGAGCCTTCTAGGTCTCACAATTGGGTTACCAGTGTGGTTGTTTTCTAGTCATGTAATCCTGAATGCAGTAGGTGCTTCGGTCGTAATCACTTCCCCCCAAGAAAATCAACCTCATGTTGATCCTTCACCTTCTTCACCAGTAAGGTCTTCTTCACCTTCTTCGCTTGCAAGGTCGCCTTTCGTTTCATCTTCTTCGTCGAGTGAAAGTTCTGAATCTAGTAACCCGGTGAATAAGAAGAAGAAGAAAAGAAAGATTAAGAAGAAGAAAGATAAACAAGGGTCAAAACCCCCAACCACTGTCAAACATGTTAGAAAGAAACCAGTTATTGTTAATCGTGCTGGGAGTGTTGATGATGTCAAGATCACCCAAACAACTCATAAGCCCAAGTACCCTTGCAGGCTTTGTAAGGGTAGCCATCTTCTTAAGGATTGCCCTGGTCTATCCAAGGTTATAGAAGCATGGTCTACACATCCTCACCAACCCATGTCATCAACCTCTGAACAACATGTTGATGACTTCCCGTCGACTAGTCAAGATACCATTGGGAAGAAGAAAAGTAGAGTCAAG
Organism: Picea mariana; assembly: GCA_032191745.1. Lineage (NCBI taxonomy): Eukaryota > Viridiplantae > Streptophyta > Pinopsida > Pinales > Pinaceae > Picea > Picea mariana. Next base: position 105,007 of record JASDQU010011027.1, read on the forward strand.
TTCCCGTGCATGTTATGCAAAGGGAGTCATCTCACTCACCTTTGCCCTCGTATGGATGAAGCCTCGAAATTACTGGAAGATGTGACTATTTCACAACCTCAACTTCCAGTTGCTTATCGCAAGCTTTCTCTTAACCCACCTGTAGTTGATGGAATGATCAATTTGGTTCCCCTGTCGGTCAGTCCAGTTGATCAAGTGGTCAATCTGGTCACATCCTTAATTGAACTAGTTGACAAAGTGGTTGATATGATCCCATCATCAGTCAATCCCACTCTCCCTTTAGAGAGTGTTACTAAAGTGGTTGATCCGATCCCATCGTTGGTCGATCCCACCCTCCCGTTAGAGAATGAAACCAAAGAAGTCGATCCGTTTCCACCTATCGATCCCATTCTCCCCTTAGAGAATGAAACCCAACTAGTTGATATGATCTCTCCATTGGTCGATCCTACTCTCCTGCTTGAGAATAAACCTAATACTTCCCATGTTTTTCTCTTTGATATAGAATCTACCATGCCAGGGGATATTCCCCCTTCTCCCATGGAACCCCCTCCAAGTTATGAGGCCATCCATTTTGATTGGGGTGTACTAACTAGACCTTGTCTTCCCTCTCACACTCCTTTCCATATTACAGTACAGGTTTGTGGTCGAGACGTTCCTCAGACACTGATAGATGAAGGTGCATCCATTAATATTTTGTCCTCTTTTGCTTGGCAAGCTTTGGGTTATCTTCCACTTGTGCCGGTTACACAGAATCTGTTAGCTTTTAACAGAAGAACTAGTCAACCTTTAGGGACCCTTCCTTAGTTTCCTGTAACATTGGGAGGGAAAACTGTCTTTATTGATGTCATGGTAGTCAAAGACCCCTTGGATTTTTCTTTACTCCTTGGGAGAGATTATTTCTATGCCATGAAAGCTAAGTGTCTACTCTTTTTTGTGTGATATATTTCCCTCACGATGGACAGGTTGTGATTGTTGATCAACTTTCATTCATTGACCCCAACTAGATTTCCTCCCTAAATGGTTCTTATATGCAGATGGTATCGCCCCCGCCACAGGTCAATTATGTGGCATTGTCACCCATGGTTTCAACTTCTGATGACTTAGATCCAGTAGTTGACATGGATATCTCTTCGATAGGGTTGTTAGAGCATGATCTCTTTACTCCTGTTGCGACCCTCAACATGCTGTCCTTCCAGAGTGTGTTTCTTCCTTCCAGTTAAGACCTCTTGGAAGCCATGACTGAGTTTTGTCCCTTGACATGGTGTCATTCTGGAGCATTGTCCTCTTGGAATCCATGATCAAGAAGAGAGACTTCGAGGATAGTTTTTTCGTCTCTAAGGCAACTTCATTAAAAAATGAAATAGAGGTCTTTAAGCATGGTTTTCTGATTTCAAGCTCATTAAAAAATGAAACCAGTTCCGAGGATAGTTTTTTCATCTCTGAGGCAACCTCGTTAAAAAATGAAACAGAGGTCTTTGAGCATGGTTTTTTTATTTCAAGATCATTAAAAAATGAAACCACTTACGAGGATAGTTTTTTCATCTATGTAGCAACCTCGTTAAAAAATGAAATAGAGGTTACGAGCATAGTTCTTGTTTCTGTGCCAAGCTCGTTAAAAAATGAAATAGTTTTTCCCCCTCTCTATTTGAGTCAAGTCCTTCATCTAGTATTTGAAGCTTCAATTCATTCTCCTTTTTAGTTGGATGAAACAAAGCTTGGGGGGCGTTTGCCTCAGCCTATGGACTTCATGCTGAAGTAGAGCCACTAGTTTCTTAAGATGGGGGCTAAGTACCAACCGTCCATGTGTTATGCATTGGGAAGTCCAAGCATAGTTTTCTATGGTTCAAGCTTGTGTAAAAATGAAACCACTTATCTCAAGCATATTTTCCTCTAGTTCAAGCTTGTGTAAAAATGAAACTAGGTCCAAGCATAGTTTAGTTTAGTTTTTAATCTTGTGTAAAAATTAAAATCTATCCCAAGCATAGTTTTGTTTTGTTTTAAAGCTTGCGTAAAAATGAAAACAATCCCGATCTTAGTCTTTGTTCTTTATCATGCTCGTAAATACGTGAGAATAAGTTATCGAGCTTAGACTTTGTTCTTTCTCGTGCTCGTAAATACGTGAGATTGTAACCGAGTATACTTTTATCACTTTTTCAGACTCGTAAAGGTTATACGAAAAATGAACCCCCTGAAGTTCCCTTTAAGCTATTTTTAGACTTTCTAAACATGAAAAGATTTCCAAGCGACCTTGTTCTTTTCATGCTCGTTAAAGTATTTGAAGAAAACATCTGTTGAGCGATAGTTTATGTCTTTTTTGGTCACATCAGACTACGTTACGAAAAAGGAACTGAGAGAGTTCTCTTTAAGTGTTTTTCAGACTCTATAAACATGAAAACCCCCCGAGTTTTCTTTCTTTGGACTCGTTAAACAAACATCAAAAGGCTCATATGGGACCGAACCACTCCTTATTAGGGTTCGTTAAACATACTCCGAGGGACTCGTTCGAAGGATGAGCTTAAATTGACAAGCATATGTTATCCTCCTCAAGCTTGCATAAAAATAAAGAGGTACTCKCTAGAAATGGTGGGGGAAAATTTTGGGAAAGAAATGTATCCAAACCTATACTTCATGGAAGAGTTTCTTTTGAACATGACACCCTTTCACTCACCTTGTGTCTAGGTTGGAAAATCCGCTCGTCTCTTGATCATACTCCTTTATAAGATTACAAATTGGTATGTGATCGTTATTGTTGAGTCAGTGTTTCCAAGACAGTTGTTGTGTTGTCAATATGTTCAAAAAGATGTCCAGCTCGAAGCTCGAAAAGCCTTCTATTGCATTGGGCATTTATGCAGTCCTTAACCCTTCTATTGCATCGACCATCCCTGAGTTAGTCCTGAATCACTTGTTAATATGATCTACTTCAAATCTTGTTACCTGTTTCATGTCATTGATGTGGGATACATTAAGGCCCTCTTGTGACGAGTCTTTTCCTATCGACTTCAACTCATTATCCAAGAATTAGACTTAGAAACTAATTGGTACCTTGGAACTTGCATGCCTCAATGGCAGGTTTCCTCGCTTTCGACAGTGGGTTTTCATTATTGACCCTTGATCAGGAGATTCCACCGAGTGTTCAACTTCAGCTCATTCATTCACATTTGTTGGATTATACTAGTGTACCTTGGGAGTCATTGACATTAATGGTGATTTCCCCTGCACTTGTTAACAGTATACACTAATGACTGGTAATCATGTGGTTTCTACCATGTTCGACTTCGACACATGTATTCACATTGTTAGATTTGTACTATAGAGTGGTGGAGATGAAGACCCTGGATCTTTTCTGACAAATTAAGGTTGCATTGGAGTATATTCAGTTTGTACTATTGCATAGATCCACATTGTATGTCTCATGGCTATGTTCAAATTTGAGTCCTTAACACATAGATCCACAATGTATTTCTGGTGGCTATGTTTAGATTTGATTCATAATGGCATGGATCCAGAGTGTATGTTTGGTGGCCATGACATGTCTTACTTGACATGGATCTTCGCATGTAGACATTTATGCTCTGAGTCATTTGTATTCTGAGTATGGGAATTCCTACCTCAATGATGATATATTATTGTACTGCATTTCGTTGTTTGTTGGCAGGTTTCTGATCGATTGTTCCTTGTTCCCTACACACACTCGACAAAGTATTTCAGCTATCACTCTGTTCTAACTTCATACTTTGGGGGGCTCTATGTTGCACATTATTTTCATCATCCCTATGACTGTTAATGATGTAAACCTATCTTTTTCCTTCAGAGGGGTTAGTGGCCTGAGTTCCTGAAGAAAGAAGAGAGAAGAACTTTTCCTGAGAAAAGAAGTTGCATTCTCCTTTGTAAAAACCCTATTAAAGAGGATGTTCGCAGGCTATATTATAGCTAGGGTGCGAGAATGCATGATTCTCATAGGTTTCACCATAGTTGGGTTGTGAGAGGTTCGCAGGTTGCTCTATAGGCAGGGTGTGAGAATGCTTACACTTGGGAAAAACGAGCATCTTCTCGATGTTTCTAGAAGGAGAAACTTCCATGGTAAGGTGGCATCCGAATGGTTTGGATCTTACTTGCCTTCATGATTTAGTGGGATCATCCAAACCTCCTCACCTTATCCTCTTTAGGTTATAAAAGGAGAGGAGCTCTCATGGGGAAAGTTAGTTGTTTTTGGCTTGGGATTGTTAGCTTGGTTAGAGTGGCTTTGAGATTTGCTTTGTCAAGATATATTGTGAGTAGATATTAGATCCATGGTCTCAAAATCCTTGGAGAAAGAAGTGTGTGGGTATCAAAGGAAACTTGGAAGGGACCTTACGACATCAAGGCCATGGTTGTAATCTCTCTTTCACATTTAATATCATACAGTAATATGATTCTTTCCTATAAAGCTTGTTGTGTTTTATTGTATGATTCCTTGATCACATACATAGGTTTATATTGAGTGTGTGCTATTGCTATCACTTTGGATGGTTGTTTTCTTTTGCAATTTCGTCATTGTATGAGCGTTGGAACGGATCTAGGATGGCAATGGAGAGAGGAAGTGACATTTAAATGGTATGTCCCCCATCCCTCTTTAGTTAGTAAATTCAATATTTAAAACTTAAGGTTATTCAATAGTTAGTAACCTTCTTTATTAAGGACCATGACCACATGATAAGAGCAGGGGCTCATACTAGGGAGGATAACACCTACGTTGAGAAGTTCTTGAACAATTTTCTCAATTTAATTTTTTTGGGAAGATGGGTGACGAGAGGGACGTATATTGGGAGGAAGGATTCTTGGGACAAGGGGAATGGAATGATCATGAAAATCACGAGAAGGAGGGAGTCCTTGGGGAGTGGAAAAGACCACTTGATGTTTAGAGAGGATGGATTGGAGGTCCTATGGAAAAGAGGGTGTCTCAATTGCTTGTATGGCATGGAGTTGCAAAATAATGCCAAAATGCCCTTTTTTGAGAAACTTTTCCATGCAATGGGAACTGATGATATTTAGGGAACTGGTGGTGATGCCATGGAAATTATATTTTTGTCTCTCCTAATTGAATTGCATGGTTAATTCCTTAAAATCCATGAGAATGAGACCCAAAGTCCTTATCCATTCTACACCCAACACAATGTCACAACTACCCATGTCAGTAGCAAACATATGAGATTTTAGGTGCTATTCACTAATTTGGAGACACACATTTTAACAATGCCCTCCAAATTTCATGGACCTGCCATTGGAAATCATGATTTGAAAATTATTGATGACACGGATATAACAATTAGTCTCTTGGGAAATGCAGCGATGAATAAAATTATGGGTGCTTCCACTGTAAAAAAGAATGATGACCTTCCTATGCTTAATGTAACCAATTATATTGAGGATTGGGGAGCAGAGAATCCAGTGAGAGCATTTAGGGAAATGACCGTCTCTACTTCAGGAGGATCTGAGGGAGGGGTCATGTTAGTGGGTTCAGGTGACAAGGACACAAGGGCAGCCTCAACATCATCTTCCAAAACTTCCTTTGAGATGGCCATAAAATGCTTTTGTTCCTTACACTTGTGTCCAGGAAAATATTTTTCATCACAATTATAACAAAGGCCTTTGAGTTGGCATTTAGCCATTTCAGCCCTGGTCAATTTCTGGATCTTTAGTGGAGTAGAAGGAGGAGTGGGAGTGATTAGTTTAGTGTGAGGAATAAAGGAGGATTTTCGGTTTTGAGAAGAGACAACATGTTGTGCTTCCTTAGATATTTTAGTAGCATCCACCCAAATCTAAGGATGAGCTGTGAGGACATGGGAACAAATATCATCCTTGAGGCCACAGATAAAACATTCTCAGAAAAAAACAGTACGAAAAATGAGTCGCTCAAAAGAAGCTATAAAGTCTTCCACTGTGCCAGATTGTTTCAACTTTGTCAAATGGCCTAAATGGTTGCTGTCAGTGTCAAAGAATTCATAAAGCTCTTCCACAAAGTGTGTCCAAGCCAGATACTGATGCAAATGCGCCACCCAGGACACGTCCGCTCCCACCAAGACCTTCTTTTCCTTTGGCCCGAAGAGCTGAAACACTCTTCAAATCCCTTATCGGGACTTTTCTACACCCACATAACTCACCTTATGATCTCCTTTTTCCCTATCAAGAGATTGGACCTCACGTGATTGCGAGTCCTGCACTCACGGGTTCGGGTCTCCCAATTCCCCGAAGCCCGATGAAATATCCACCCACGTGTTCCTTGCTTCCGTCGGGAATGTTCCTGTCGGGAAATCGGCACTTGCGAGGTCGTAAATCACTCACCTCACGGATCGCCGATCCCCGATCTCCGATGACACCTCTGCACCCCTTAGCTCCTTCGGCTAACTCCTTTTCACATGTGACCTACTGGTCCATAAGACCACGGTCCTTTCCACTATCGGAGTTCGGAATTCATGGAATTGAAATCAATAGAATTTACCCCTTCGAGATCTCTGATTCTCCGATTCCCAACCTTTCGGGATCCCTTGCCACGTATCCCTGCTGAGATCAACGATTGAGATTTTTCGTCGAGGTTTCGAGACTCAAAGGTCTCAGTTCTCTGCCCTAACAAACCCCGATGACTCTAATATCTTGATGACTCCTCCGGGTTCTTCCTCTATTCCCTCGAGCTTAAACCCTGCGCAACTTCTCGAGATCTAACGGTTGACGGGATTTCACAGTTTTCCTCGGTGAATCCTGACTGTCGATTCCTCCTCCTTGAAGATTTCTCGAGAATGGCTAGGTGTTCCTACCTAGCACTTGCCCTTCAATGCCTGCGCTTGAAACTCTTACTCAAAACTTCCTCGGCACAAAATCTTGTGCTCTCCTTTAACGATACCACGAAGGTACTCTACCTCCTGAGCTTATCCACTCTGATTCTTTCAAAGGATATTGTGCGCACTCCTTGCGCTCAACATTCAACAACTCCCCAAGTGTTGAATCCTTCCGACTCTACGCACTCCTGCAGCAGCAGTCTTTGATCTCCTTTGCTCAGATTTACAACTAAGAATTCTTCTTCAGCCTGCGCACCCCTTGCACGGATTCAACAACCCAAATCCACTTCTGGGTGAATGAGAACAAATGTTAAAGTACTGAGCCTTCATCATCGCACTCCTTGCGGATGAATTCAACTGCACACTTTACAGGAATCTCCTGGCTCAGATAGAGAAACAATTGAAGCTCATTCTCTCTCCCTTTCAGACTTCAGTTGAAACATGAAATATCATGCACAACATATACAAAGAAAATGAATAACAAGAAGCAAATATTCATGAGCACATAAACAATATACACAGAGAAACAACACCAACCATGAGTTTGAATCAGAACTTCTATTAATTCAAATGCCTATACATGGGTGTTCTTCATAGAATTCTCTGCATGCTCTTCCCTTCTTGCTCCTGAATGCTTCCATATGTTACAATGGTACAATGAGGGTGTCTATATCCATTTTCCCTCCTTCCATCTAAAACTGTCTAATCTGGAAATAAATCCTACCTACCTGCATTAACTAGATTAAATGCCTCCTATCTACTTCAGACAAGAGCGTATGGCTCGAGGTCTGATACAATATACAAAAGGCGCTCCTTCATAAATGGTTCCTTGAAGGTTTGGCGCTTCATTAAAGACTTGCGCTACAATCCCAAAGCACTTCAAAAATTTGGGTTTGTTTATCCAGCTGATCTCCGCTTGATGTGCTGGCTCGCTTGATGAGTTGGTGATGCTCCTGCATCATACTCCTCGGCTCGAAAACTTTCATGGGATCCTGTCCATGAGCTCCTGCATGGTCTGTCCATGGTTTTGTATCTCTGCTTCACTTTCCCAGCTGGCATCTTCCACTGGATGGTTCTTCCATTTGACCAGATACTCGAAGTATTGCTTCCGCCTGGTCTTTTTTCTCACTCTCTTGTCAAGTATACGCTCCATCTGTGGCTTCTCTGCAATCGACATCTGCTTTTGCCACTGGAACTCTGGTTGTTCATCACTCCCAGCTCCTGCTTCCTTAGCCTTATATGGATATAAGTTTGAGACATTGAATGTCAGAGATATTCCAATCTCATCCGACAACTCAATTTCATAAGCATTTTCTCCCAATTTCTTTAGAACTCTGCCTGGCCCAATTTTCTTCATTTTTAGCTTGTTGTATGTTCCCCTCGGGAACCTTTCCTTCCTCAGATGTGCCAAAACTAGATCACCAACTTTGAACTGAAGTTGTCTCCGATGTTGATCTGCTTTGCGCTTATATTCCTGGTTTGAATCTATCAGTCGTTGCTTCACCTGACTGTGAAGTTCTTTCATTGCCTCAGCGAATTCTTCAGCGTTTGCGCTCTTAGTCATTATCTTCTCTGATTCCCTCAGTTCAGAAACTCCTCTTGGCTGCCTGCCATATACAATCTCAAATGGACTATTTCCTGTGCTCCTGTTCACTGAGTCATTGTACGCAAACTTTTCCTGTGGCAACACGTTGTCCCAACTGTTGTGGTGCTCTGTCACCAAGCTTCTTAATAAATCTCCCAGAATTCTATTTACCACCTCTGTTTGCCCATTTATCTGAGGATGATAGGTAGAACTAAACATCAAGTTAGTTCCCATCTTCTTCCAGAGTGTCCTCCAGAAATGTCCAATGAATTTCGTATCCCTGTCTGATACTATGCTTTTGGGTAAACCATGAAGTCTAACGATCTCCTTGAAGAACAAATTTGCGATATGAGTCGCATCACTGGTCTTCTGGCATGGAATAAAATGTGCCATTTTAGAAAACTTTTCAACCACCACAAAGATCGAATCATGTCCTCTTTGCATCCTCGATAATCCCAATACAAAATCCATGCTGATTTCATCCCACGGCCTCTCGGGTATGGGTAATTATTGATAGAATCTCGCATTCTGCTTCTTTCCCTTCAAATGCTGGCAAATTCTACATCTGTCAACAAAACTCTTGACTTTTGATTGCATCCCTGGCCAAAATTATGCTTCGCTCAGCTTTGCAAATGTCTTGTCATGGCCAAAATGTCTTGCTAATCCACCACTGTGCTTCTCTTTCAGCAAATTCTCCCTCATGGAGCAATTTGAAATACACAGCTGATTTCCCCTAAAAAACAGTCCATTTTGGATCATGTAATCTATCCAAGGGCTTCTTTCTCTGATAAATGGATTCTCAGCTGCTTCATATGCCTCTGCAAAATCTACATCACCTGCATACATGTCCCTAAGATTTTCAAAACCCAATGTTTTGACTCGGAACTCCTGCAGCAACAAACACTTCCTGCTCAAAGCATCAGCCACTTTGTTAGCAGTACTTGAAATGTGTTTAATTAAAAATGTAAAATTATGCATATACTCTACCCATTTAGCATGTTTCTGATTCAACTTCTCCTGTTGAGTCACAAACTGTAATGCATGATTATCACTATACAGAACAAATTCCTTTGGGATCAAGTAATGCCTCCACTTCTTCAATGCCTGTATGATAGCATAAAATTCTTTATCATACGTGGAGTACTTCACCTTTGCCTCATCCAGATTCTCGCTGAAATATGCAATTGGTCTATCCTCCTAGCTCAAGACCGCTCCTATGGCAAAGCCACTTGCATCACATTTCACCTGGAACACTTTCGTAAAATCTGGCAACACCAAAACCGGTTGTTCCGTGATCTTTTGCTTCAACAGATTGAAGCTCTTCTCTACCTCTTCAGTCCAATGAAAAGATTTATGTCTTTTCTTGACAGTATCCATCATTTCTGTGCTAATTCCACTGAAATTCTTGATGAATTTTCGGTAGAAACTAGCCAGCCCATGAAAAATTCTCACCTCGAAAATATTTCTCGATGATGGCCAATTTTTAATTACCTCCACTTTACTTGGATCCATCTTTAATTCATTTGCCGATATGACAAATCCCAAGTAAATGAGTTCTGTCTTCATAAATGAAGATTTCCTCATGTTGATCAACAGCTTCTCTTGTTGTAGCTTCCTCATTACTGCAGCTAAATGCTTCAGAGGCTCTTCTTTTGTTTTGCTGAAAATCAATATGTCATCCAGATAAACAAATGACAAACTTACCAATGAATTCCTTCAGCACTTCATTCATTAGCCTCATGAAAGTACTCGATGCATTCGTTAAGCCAAACAACATGACTAGCCATTCATACAACTCCTCGTTGGTTTTGAAGGTTGTCTTCCACTCATCGCCTTCCCTCATGCAAATCTGATGGTATCTGCTTTTCAAATCAACCTTTGAAAAAAATTTGGCTCCACTTAAACAGTCCATCAAGTCATCCATCCGTGGAAATGGAAACTTGTACCTGATGGTTATCTTTTTAATGGCTCTGGAATCAGTGCACATTCTCCAACCTCCATCTTTCTTTGGACTCAGTACCATTGGAACGACACACGGACTTAAACTTTCCCTGATCAGTCCTTTATCCAAAAGTTCCTGCACCTGCCTTTTGACCTCTTCATTTTCCTGCAGCGTCAACCTGTATGCGGCTTTATTCGACAAACTGGCTCCTAGTATGAGGTCTATATGATGGCTCACACTCCTCATCGGTGGCAACAAATGAGGTAATTCGTCCACCACTATATCAGAAAACTCTTCCAGTAGTTCCTGAATTTCTTCCGGCAAATCATCCACTCTTGTGCTGGTCAAAACAACTTTTGGTTTCCTGACCACAAAGAATTGTGGATCTTCCTTCTTCTTTACTTCTGCCAGAAGTTCCTTCCCACTCATGAGAAGTACAGTATTCCTCAGTTCTAGTTTTACTTCTTTATCTTTAATTAGAAGTAGCATATGCATTCTTCCATTCTTCTCT
>JASDQU010011027.1:116224-128964 GCA_032191745.1 Picea mariana
CACTGTTTAGTGACACTTACATGATGTCCCTTCTGTAGCCATGAAACTTTATATGGACTCGGGTGATCAGTTGTCTCTAGTTCTAAATTCTCCACCATCTCAGTTGAAACGAGATTGTCTGTGCTTCCACTGTCCACAATAACCTTGCACTTCCTGTCTTTGGTCTTGCATGTGGTTCTGAAAAGTCGATTTCTCTGAGCTATGTCCTCCACCTCTTTCTCAGGTGTGAAGAGAACTTTACGCATCATCACCGACCTTCCGTCTTCTGCGTCTTCTACCTCAACATCTCGCCTCTGTGCCTCGGGGATGTGAGCTTCTCCTCCATCCTTCTTCCTATCTGGACAGTCAACTGCCTTGTGTCCATCCTTTCCACATGTGAAGCATGTGATGACCCCACCTCTGACTCTTCCTCTACCTCTACCTCTGGTACGAGGAAATGTGTTATTATTAGCGTATCCTCTGCCTTGTTATGTCTGTTGCCTTCGTTGTTCGGCGTGCTGGCCTCGCTGTGAACTTCCACCTCTTTCTGTTCTAGTCTGAGGTTTTTTCCAGTCGTCCTTAGATTTCTGGAACCTATCCTGAGCAACTGGCTTACCTTTTGGCTGGCTCCTACCTCAACCTCGCTGTGCTGGCTTAAGGCTTAGCTTCTCTTCAACTTTCAACGCCATCTGATACGCATCCTCCACCATTCTGATGGTCATCATAATCATCTCATCTTGGATATCATATCTTAAGCCATTCATATACCTGGAAAATTTTTCATCATCACTCTCCCAATGACCTGCTCCGATATTTATCTTATAGAATTCCTCAGTATACTCCTTTATTGTCATCAACTTCTATCTCAGGTTCTGCATCCTTCTGAACAGTGTGATTTGATAATCCCTTGGGATAAATTTTGCCTTCATCTTCGCAATCATTCGATCCCAGCTTTTAATCCTTTGTTTTCCTTTGGAACGTCTATCTGCTTGAAGCTCATCCCACCATAATGCTGTATGTCCCTTCAATCTTGTGACAGCATGCCCAACCTTCTTATCCTCCTCGATATCCTCATAATCGAAGTAGGTATCAAGAGCTCTAATCCAATCTAGAAGCTCTTCTGCATCCAGATTCCCTTCATAAGTTGGAATGTCCATCTTTGTCTTCGAACTCATCCGGGCGATAGCTTTAATTAATCGCTCATTGGCTGCATCTTCGGCTGCAACTTCTCCTTGTTGTTCAACTTCAACTTCGTCTTCAGAGTCACTCAGATCTCCAGCACTGGCTGTGCGTCTCTGTGCTGCTTCCATGTCTTCTAATCTCGCTCGAAGATCACGTATCTGCCTCTCCATATCTGGATTCTGTGCTTGTCTCCCTCTTCCTCTCTGGTTTCCCCTATCCTCTGGATCGGGTGATTGCCTTTCTCTCCTCGGCAGCATGGTGAAATTTTCTCTTCTCCTCTGCTACAGAAAGCAAAGAGATTTTCTCGCTCTGATACCACTTGACGTGTATCAAAGTGCTCCTTTTCTCTGGCTCCCTTGTCTGAAATATACAGACAAGATCTTAGCTCTGATACCACTTAACGCAGAACGCGCCAGCCAGGGCACGTTCGCTCCCACTAGGACCTTCTTTTCCTTCGGCCCGAAGAGCTGAAACACTCTTCAAATCCATTATCGGGACTTTTCTACACCCACAAAACTCACCTTATGATCTCCCTTTGTCCTATCGGGAGATTGGACCTCGCATGATCGTGAGTCCTGCACTCACAGGTTCGGGTCTCCCAATTCCCCGAAGCCTGATGAAATATCCACCCACATGTTCCTTGCTTCCGTCGAGAATGTTCCCGTCGGGAAATCGGCACTTGCGAGGTCGTAAATCACTCGCCTCACGGATCCCCGATCCTCGATCTCCGATGACACCTCTACACCCCTTAGCTCCTTCGACTAACTCCTTTTCACATGTGACCTACTAGTCCACAAGACCATGGTCCTTTCCACTATCGGAGTTCGAAATTCGCAGAATTGAAATGCATAGAATTTACCCCTTTGGGATCTCCGATTCTCCGATTCCTGACCTTTTAGGATCCCTTACCACATATCCCTGCTGAGATTAATGGTTGATATTTTCCATCAGAGTTTCGAGACTCAAAGGTCTCAGTTCTCTGCCTTAACAAACCTCGATGACTCTAATATCTTGATGACTCCTCCGGGTTCTTCCTTTATTCCCTCGGGCTTAAACCCTGCGCAACTTCTCGAGATCTAACGGCTGATGGGATTTCACAGTTTTCCTCAGTGAATCCTAACTGTCGATTCCTCCTCCTTGAAGATTTCTCGAGAATGGATAAGTGTTCCTACCCAGCACTTACCCTTCAACGTCTGCGCTTGAAACTCTTACTCGAACCTTCCTCGGCACAAACTCCTGTGCTCTCCTTTAACGATACCACGAAGGTACTATACCTCCTGATCTTATCCACTCTAATTCTTTTAGAGGAGCTTGCGTGCACTCATTGCGCTCAACATTCAACAACTCCCCAAGTGTTGAATCCTTCCGACTCTGCGCACTCCTGCAGCAGCAGTCTTTGATCTCCTTTGCTCAAATTTACAACTGAGACTTCTTCTTCAGCCTATGCACCCCTTGCATGGCTTCAACAACCCAAATCCACTTCTGGGTGAATGAGAACAAATGTTAAACTACTGAGCCTTCATCATCGCACTCCTTGCGGATGAATTCAACTACACACTTTGCAGGAATCTCCTGGCTCAGATAGAGAAACAATTGAAACTCATTCTCTCTCCCTTTCAGACTTCAGTTGAAACATGAAATCTCATGCACAACATATACAAAGAAAATGCATAACAAGAAGAAAATATTCATGAGCACATAAACAATATACACAGAGAAACAACACCAACCATGAGTTTAAATCAGAACTTCTATTAATTCAAATGCCTGTACATGGGTGTTCTTCATACGATTCTATGCATGCTCTTCCCTTCTTGCTCCTGAATGCTGCCATATGTTACAATGGTACAATGAGGGTGTCTATATCCGTTTTCCCTCCTTCCATATAAAACTGTCTAATTTGGAAATAAATCCTACCTACCTGCATTAACTAGATTAAATGCCTCGTATCTACTTCAGAAAAAAGCGTATGGCTCGAGGTCTGATACAATATACAAAAGGCGCTCCTTCATAAATGGTTCCTTGAAGGTTTGGCGCTTCATTAAAGACTTGCGCTACAATCCCAAAGCACTTCAAAAATTTGGGTTTGTTTATCCAGCTGATCTCCACTTGATGTGTTGGCTCGCTTGATGAGTTGGCGATGCTCCTGCATCAGATACCCTTGGTGGGCATTTTTTCTCCAATGCCACCATTGGCAATGTTATTGATCTAGATGGATAAAACCATATCGAAGTTTGGCTAGCTCATTAGTAATTCCATACAAAGAGAAATAATGTTCCATTTGAGTTACCCATCCAGTGGGATCTAAGCCACCAAATTTGGTCACATCCACAGGTGGAAGGTGTAGGTTATGTTTCAAGTGATGGGGATGAAATTGCTAGGAATGAGAGGAATTTTCACCTTCGGTATGCAAAGGTGGGTTAGATGAGGGAAGATATACATGGATATGCAGCTTGGCATAGATCATCATAGTGAAGGATTCAAGATGGGTATAAATGTCTTGTTTGAGGTCTTATTTGAGTTCCTTGATTGTGGCGGTGATGGAGGAATGCATGTTTTTATTTATTGCAACAATATTTGCACTGAGTTGTCTCACTTCTTGTTGGGTTTCTGTGAAGTTAGAGTGCAAGGTATTGAAGCGAGCTTCCAATTCTTGGCTATGGGTATGGGCCATGATGAAGAGGGAACATGAAAAGGGGAGGGTGGGAGCACATAGAAAATGGGTTATGGTTGAAGTGTATCACAACGATCATGGCGACGAGTTGAATCCAATGGTGTAAATCCCAAATAAGGGTGTTGTAAGGGGGTCAGGTTCCCAAGAAAAAATATTTGTTGAAAAATGATAGGTATGACTGTGATAAGGGAAAAGAGAAAAATTCAATGGAATAGGTCTCAAATAATGGTGCCAACACATCATATTCATTCAATGGCTACATGTATAATTAGCATATTCACTCAAATCAAGAATTCATGTAACCCACTTAGGGAATGCATGTGGGAATGCATGAAACATGTTCAATGCATGTATGCAAACAATCAATGAATACAATGTGTCTTGCATGGGTGATTGATGCATGGAGTTATGCCTATATGTTGAGTGCTTATATTACCTAAGAATGGTGTATTATTGGTAGCATGTAAGGTTTCTAGTTACTTTCATTAAGAGTGAGCTATGCAAATGTATTGTAATGTCTTGTTGAGTAATACATTAATATCTTACTTTGAAGTGTGGGGTGTTTCTCTCGAAAAGGATTTCCCCAAGAAATTGTTGTTTAATGGTGTTGTAACTAAATTTCGTTAATAAAAAAAAATGTTTTCAAATCATACTAGTTTTATTTATCTAATGCTTAATTATATATATTAGGTGCTTACAAGTTTAAATATAAAAATACAAAAAATGATTAGTGCTTTGATCCAACAATCGTGAATAAATAACATCGACGATATTGATTAATGAATTTTAGTTGTACAAAGAGTCCCAAACCTGCTAAACCACTTGCCACACATATGGCTAAACAAAATTTATATAAGGGCTTTTTCAAAGTATACAAAATCGCCTGAAATAAGCCCGAAACCACCTAGCATCACAAAAACCATTTTCGTGAAGATTGGTAGTTAGACTCATTTAAAGCATGTTGGAGACAATATCGCCAAGAATTAATCATTGGTTGACACATTATCTGGCATTTGTTAAAGAGAATAACGAAATTAAAAATAGCCGCCACCCCACATTATTACTAACTTTCATTTATATGAAAGGACACAGGCACTCTGGTTCTCTAAATATTTTTCCCACCATACTCCAACTAAAAGGGAAACTAATCAAGTAAATTTGAACCCATATGTGGGGGTAAGTAAAGGACACAACCCATATTTAATTGAATTAAATAATCCTCCTTTTAAAAATAATTTGATAATTGTTTTTCAATGACCATAGTTGGAATCTCGAATGGATCCTAGGAAAGAAACCAATGCTTCCCAAAAACAAACAATGGAAAACCCATGTTTAAACACTTAGCTGATAAATATTTCAATGTTTTTGAACCTAAAGTAACAACTAAAGTTGTCCAAGAGATAAAAAAACACAACTTTTGCCAACTTTAATAAAAACAATGAACAATTGTCTGCATGAAGCTCTGGTTTAGCTAGAGTGGTCATTCCTCTCACCTTTCATTTTCCAAAATTAGTAATTTTGTGTGCTCAAAACTATGATTATACATCAAAGGTAATTAGGGACAAAAATAAAAAAAAGTAGTCTTCTCGATTTTAGAGAAAGCTCTGGCATAAATGTTAGCATTATTTGAAAGTAGGGATAAAATAGATGAAGATACTTTATCCCTTCAGTTTAAATTGCTACTAATATGTTACTGGATTTTTCCCCTGTGACCTTGGGTCATTCCACAACAGAGCTTGACCATATACAAAAGACAAAACCTATCCCTACAGACAAAACTTGCAATGAAATAACTACCTAAGGATAAAAGATAAACATTGTCACGCCTTGCATCCTATCGGTTGATGTTGTTCCTTTCTCTTGACTCTAGATCCACTCCTAATCTCTTCTTGAACTAATCTACAAAATGAGATCAATAAAATGTTGCAACAAGGTAGTTATAGGATCAAATTATACATGTAATATATAGATAAATCCAAATATGTGAATCAAATTGACATACATAAGTAAATTGAAAACTATCACACAAGTATGGAGGGAAAGAAAACTCTTTTATTAGAAATAGTACAAATGAGTGGTTACAACCTGACTCCAACCACTGGAATTGCTTCAAATCCAAACGCCCAGGTTCCTCTAATGATCCTTCAAGCATCAACTGTTGGCAAATATTTAATAGACAACGCATGCTTGTATACTTGTCATTGATGGCAAGTACAACAATGAAGATGGCATGAGTACAAAAAGTATGTAATAGATGTTGCAGAGAAGATTTGATTAATCTCAGAAGAGATAGTGCAGAGGATTGTTGGCTGCAGAGAAGATTCGATTAAGCTCAGAAGAGATAGTGCAGAGGATTGTTGGCAGATTATCGATGGCAAGATCAGAGTAAGTGGAACAAAGTAAGATTAGGAGGAGAAGCAACATTTCTGATCATTGGATCCCATTTACAAATCCCGATGACCGTCAGATCAAGTTTTGATTGGGACTGTTGATCCGAGACTCCATTTCGAAGTTTCGTGACTCGCGACTTGGAGAGGCAAGAAATATGACCATTGAATTCGCGATATGAGAAATCATGATTTAATCGCAGTCATCAGATTAAGGTGTGATATGGACCGTCAACTCCATTTCAAAGTTTCGTGACTCGCGACTTGGAGAGGAAAGAAATATGACCATTGAAATCGTGATATGTGAAATCGCGATTTAATTGCAGCCGTCAGATCAAGGTGTGATCTGGACCGTCGACTCCATTTCGAAGTTTCACGACTCGCGACTTGAAGAGGCAAAAAATATGACCATTGAAATCACGATATGCGAAATTATGATTTAATCACAACCGTCAGATCAAGGTGTGATCTAGACCGTCGACTCCATTTCGGAGTTTCACGACTCGCGACTTGAAGAGGCAAGAAATATGACCATTGAAATCACGATATGCAAAATCGTGATTTAATCACAACCGTAGATTCATTGATATCGTGGACCATTGATTTAAGATTCATTTTGGAGTTTTTCCTATCGCAACCTAGAGTGAAAAGGACCTCCATCGAAGGAATCGTGAGATGCGAATTCACGATGAGATCTGGACCGTAGATTCATCAAAATCGTGGACCGTTGATCTAAGCTTCATTTCGGAGTTTCTCCTATTTCAACTTGGAGTGAAAAGGACCTCCATCGAAGGAATCGCGATATGCAAATTCACGATGAGATCTGGACCATAGATTCATCAAGATTGTGGACCGTTGATCTCAGCTCCATCTCGGGGTTTTGGGGATCGTGACTTGGAGAATCAATATGCCTCATCTCCAAACTCATGAAATGCGAATTCGTGAAAAGCACTTTTTTCATAAGTGCTTGGTCATGGCCATGGTCATATAGAGGAAGGAGCTAGCACAGAAAATCTCTGTATCAGAGATTCGGAGATCGCGACATGAAGTGTCGAGACACTTGGCCATAGGATTGCCAAAATGCCAAAACCCGATTTAAAGACAAGATTAATAAAATTCATCCAACCATGCAGATAAACTTGAATATGGTCGGAGGGCTATTGTTCTCTCTCACAGTTAATTCATCAGTTATGAATCAGTTAGCAAAATTGATTCATGATTCCTGAATCAGTTGGCGTTTTAGTTGCTCAGACAGTTTTTCTTTTGCCAAAGAAGATGCAAAGTGTAACCGGTGTGGGTGGAGTACATAAAAGAAAAATACACAGACAGTGCTAGGTTGGTTGTTCTGGATGAAAAAATGAATTAAAGGGAAAATCACAGGATGCGCAGCATGAGACTAAGAATATGCGTAGTGTGAGATTAACAGATGAAGAAAAGACTTGAAGCATAGCAGAATGACAGAACAAGCTGAAGCAGAGCAGAATGATAGAACAAGCTGAAGCAGAGCAGAATGACAGAACAAGTTGAAGTAGAGAAGAATGACAGAACAAGTTGAAGCAGAGCAGATTTGCATAACAGACAAAGGAAGAGAAGAATTGCAGAACAGTCAGAAGAAGACCAGATTTATAGAACAGAGAAGAAGTGGTAAGAATCAATTTATCTGTGTAGTTGGTTGTTTAATTATTTATTTATATTCTAGGGTGGTTGGGAGGTGCTAGGGAGGACTGTTGTCCTCAGAGGTTCAAGTGGGAGATTGAACATAGGGAGTTGTAGCTTCCATCTGGTTGCAGCCAGAGAAACCAGGGTGGTAGGGTGGTGCAAGGGAGAACAAGTGTTCTATGTTATACAGGTTGGAGCCTAGTAAAGCGTCATGTTCTGGTGTGTTTTGTTCTAGATCTAGGTGGATCTAGGGAGATCTATTAGTGTCCGCACCTACCGATTAGTCTGATAACAACCAACCAAACTACCTTTCGACATTCCTAAGTTCAATGGTAAACTAGGAGAGGACCCGAACAATCATGTAATGACTTTCCACCTTTGGTGTTCATCCAACTCCTTGATGGATGACTCTATTCAATTACATCTTTTTCAACGAACTCTCACGGGTTCCAACACCAAGTGGTATATAGAATTTTTGCGAGGCTTCTTTGCTGACTTTAACACCCTCGCCATGGATTTCCTCACCCACTACCAATTACTGATCCAATACCAAACGGGAACCGAAATTTTCATTTCTTTCAAACAAACCAAAGCCACTCATATCTCTGATCACATTCATGAGTGGCGACGACAACGACGTCTCATCAAACTTGAGATTTCTGATCAACTACTGGAAAAGTGGTTCTCAAAATCATTCGTGAATGATATTTCTTGTGACATCGCCATGGTTGGAGTTGTCATAGAAGAATAGGTTATCAGTCATGCTCAATACCTTGACCTCATTTACTCACAAACATGTACTATTTACGATTTTCTCCCTAACACACATCGTCCTTCTACTACTGCTTCTTCAACTACCCCTATTGCTTCTCATGTGTCTGATGGTGTGATTGGCACTTTACACACCCAACCCCACTCCGCACAAGCCTATACCACCAACCCCAAGTCCATTTCTTCTAATGTTCAACATGCTACATCTCCTACTCCTCCCACCAACAAGACTTCTGAGGTGAACTCTATTCAATATACCCCTGCTGGAAATAATAAATTCAGAAAAGGGAAGGGTAAGAATGAGGATAAAAATAATCTGCAATCTAAGAAGACCAAAACACAACCTGTTGAAGATAAGGATAAGCGCAAACCACGATACCTTTGTCTTATCTATGGTGATGATCACTACACTAAGGATTGTCCAAGACGAGCCGAGGTTACTAAGTTCCTTCAAGGGACCCTAAAACCATCTACCCCAACCATGTTGCCACAATCCTTTCCTTCTCAATAACAGGCCCAATTGGTCATTCATGACCAACCTTCCCCCTCCAATACATCCTATATTTTAATTTGTACAGATGATTCAAAGAAGAATGACATCACACTTACCACTCGAGCCAAAGATTATTCTTCCTCCAAAGAGAAGGTTGATGAAATACCTCCTTCCCTGGTCCAACCATATCCATTGGCTCCACCTACCAATGGTCCTCTTCATCTCAAATGACCNTGACGTCACACTTACCACTCGAGCCAAAGATTATTCTTCCTCCAAAGAGAAGGTTGATGAAATACCTCCTTCCCTGGTCCAACCATATCCATTGGCTCCACCTACCAATGGTCCTCTTCATCTCAAATGACCAAGCCTAGACACAGTTCTTTGCCCTCCCCCAAAGGGTGTTGTTCAAAAGTCTTCTTTCAATCTTCATGCGCATGCTACCCAGAACTACAGTATTGTAGAATGTCTGGCCCAAGCACCATCCGCGATGTCAGCCCTCGAAGTCCTTCAAATTTGTCCCACACAATGGAAGGCACTGTTGAAAGCTATTGGTGGAATCGACCCTACCGATACAAATTTAATAATTTTTGACTTGGAATATCACATTCCAAGGTTACCCCCTCAACTCACATTTCAAATACAAGTCATTGTCTATGACAAGAACATTTGTAGAACAGTTATTGATGAGGGTGCCTCGATGTGTGTCATGTCTATTACCTACTGGAAAGCCATCGGCTCTCCTCCCTTAACTGAATCCCACAACACGCTCAAAGCCTTCAATGGATCTAGTTTTAAGATTTACAATGTCCTCCCTTCGTTGCCTATTACGTTAGAAGGAAAAAAGGTCAATGTTGATGTGGAGGTCTTTGACGCTCCTCTTGATTACAACCTTCTACTCGGTCGTAGTTGGATCGATTCCATGCGTGCAGTTGTGTCCACTCTTTTCCGTGTTGTACGTTTCCCAAATCAAGGAAAATTAATTACACTGGACCAATTGGCTTTCTTTAACTCTGATACACATACCAGTTATGTACCTTTCATTGTGAAAACACCCCCTGGATACGAGAATGTTGGTGTGGGTCTTCTTAAAGATTCCTCTTTGATGGGTACTTTCCCCATTCCACCACCCGATGTTCCACATCCGTTTGTCGCCTCGATAAACATGATTTCCACCTCTGTTCGAGAAACCCCTGCGTCTTATGACCTGTGGATAGTACCCGACCCCAGTGATCATCTTCTCTATGGCAACCAAATGCCTTTAAGTTCGGTCAAATCTGCTTATCAAGTCATTCAATCGACAATCCCTTCTACCCCATCTCTTGGTGATCTATCTCTGGATCCTTTCCATTTCATTTTTCCTACAGATGAGATGATTATGTCTGTTATGTCCATGGAAGATATCTCTTGGGACGATGGACATCATCATTCCATTCTCTTCCTAGAACAACACACCATTGAGAGTTACCAATAGATCATGACTCCGTCGACCTTTGTCGTCATTTCTTCCGTTCCTGAATCTATATACGATATGTTCTACAAAGGGAACTTAAGTAATATCTCACCCACCATATCCCTCAACATATCCATTAAACCTAGAGTTGTTGAAAATGTGCATATCGGAGCTTCGTGTTCCACTGATGAAGGTGTCACCTACAAGTCTCTTTTTCAAGAATTTTTTGACGTCATCGCATGGAGCTATGAAGAAATGTCGGGTATTGACCATGACATTGTTGTACATGAGATTAAGACATACCCGGGCACTAAACCCATCTAGCAACGACTTTGTCCGATCCACCCACGTAAAGCAACTGCTATCAAGCTTGAAGTTGAGAAACTTCTTAAAGATGGCTTTATTTACCCTGTGGCTCTAACTGACTGGGTTTCCAATCTTGTTCCAGTTAACAAAAAACAAGGTATGATCCACATGTGCATTGATTATAGGGATATTAACAAATATTGTCCTAAAGACAACTTTCACACCCACTTCATTGACCAGATCATCGACGATTGCGYCGGGAGTGAAATCTTCTCTTTGATGGATGGTTTCTCTGGATATAATCAAATCAATATCGTACCCTCCGACCAACACAAGACCACTTTTATTTGTCCTTGGGGCACTTTTGCCTACTGGAAACTACCCTTTGGTTTAAAGAATGTCGATGCRACTTTTCAATGTGCTATGTATTATTCCTTTCATGATATAAAGAACATTTTCCAACCATATCTCGATGACCTACTGGCTCATTCCATGCATTGTGTCAATCATCCAACACACCTCCGAGCCATTTTCCTCCAATGTTGGTTTTACCATATATGCTTAAACCCGCACAAATGTGTTTTTTGTGTAGAATCATGTCAAGGGATCAGGGTAGATCCTTTGAAGGTCGAGGCGATTCTAAATATCCCTTTTCCTTCCTCACTTTTCCAGCTACAAAGTTTGCAAGGGAAGCCAAACTTTCTACGTCGTTTCATCCCAAATTATGCTGAGTTAACTCTTGGATTTACTCGACTACTCAAGAAAGGTTCTGAGTTTGTATGGGATACCACTGCCAACAAATCTTTTGATGCTTTAAAACTGACTTTAACCCGTACTCCACTACTTTTCCCACCCGATTATAGTCGAGATTATTTCCTGTATCTCACAGCCTCAAACTCTACCATTGTTATGGTTCTAGTCCAGGAGGATGATTCTTATGATGAACATGTCATTTATTATTTGACTCGGAGTCTCACGACTACCGAGACCAAGTATTTACATGTTGAAAAATTGGCCTTGGTCGTCGTCTAATATGTTCAACATTTCTGGCACTATATCCTTTTACGCAAGACTACTGTGATTTCCAATTGCAACCCTATGCAAAACATTCTTACACGCCAATTGTTAGGGTGAAAATACTCCAAATGGATTGTAATACCCCAGGAGTTTGACTTAGAATTCGAATGCGCTAAGTCCAATAAATCCTTTGTGTTTTATGAATTTATATGCGACCTTCCTTGTTCTGAGATGGAAAATGTAGCAGATGATTCATTACCCAATGAATCCCTTTTTCTGATCAGTTTCAATGACCTTTGGTGTGGGGATATCATCATATATCTCCAGACTCAGAATTTTTGGCCCGATTTGTCTAGCACTGACTATCATCGCATATGCTACCAAGCCCATCAGTATAATATCCTCGGTGATACTCTTTATCGTCGTGGGATTGACTTCGTTTTTCGACGCTGCCTCACATTTGACGAAGCCGAGAAATCCCTGAATGACTTCCATTTTGGAGCATGTGGTGGTCACATGTTTGGGTATGATACTACCCATAAGATCTTACGAGCTAAGTATTTTTGGCCTTTTTTATTCAATGATTGTATTATTGTTGTCCAAACATGCCACGTTTGCCAAACCTACAACAATAAAATAAGATCACACCCTACTCCTCTACACCCTGTAGCCATCATTGAACCTTTTGTGAAATGGGGTATCGATTTCATGACATGTCACCCTCACTCAGACGGGGGGCATGGATACATTATTGTAGCCATAGATTATTTTACGAAATGGGTCGAGGCGATGCCGACATTCAACAATATCGGAAAGACT
>JASDQU010011027.1:132783-169501 GCA_032191745.1 Picea mariana
AATAGTGCTACCATCACCTAAGAACATTCTAGAGGAGGAATCTTCTAGAAGTAGAACCTTCTAAGAAGTCCTCTTACATTTATTATATCTAACTACCATAGTGGGTTTTATTTAATAATATAGTGGACCTAATCCACCTTACATTGAATGACCTCCACTATTATCACTATGGGCCCTCTGGGCCCCCCTACTACCTCTCTATCTACCTTACAGTGTTCCTCAAGCTATCGTTACTGATCATGGTAGCCACTTTAGAAACTTCATGATGTCAAAACTCACCAAAACATTGGTTCTTTGCCATGAAAATTTAACACCCTATTACCCACAGGCCAATGGACAAGTTGAAGCAATAAACAAAGTCCTCATTACCATGCTTTGATGAATGATAGGGATTCACAAAACGAGTTGCCATACAATGTTGTTTTCATCATTGTGGACTTACCAGACATCCGTCAAGTATGCTATCGGGTTTACACATTTCTATTTAGTTTATGGTCTCGAAGCCATTTTGTCGATTGAATGTGAGATACTGTCTCTAAACCTATCCATTGAACTTCTCCCAAACACTTCTGCTGAAGAAAAACATCTATTGTATCTTATGCAACTAGATGAAACCCATCGTGATGCCACCCTAGTTATAGAAACCTAGAAGAAATGCGTCAAACCCCAATATGAGAAACATGTCAAGCCACGTGTTTTCTTTGAAGGTGATCTGGTTCTCCTTTATGAACAATATCGAGATTTTCTAGGAGCCAGAAAATTTGAGGCTATGTGGCAAGGCCCTTATATCATCAGATGAGTGTTGGAAAAAGGATCCTACGAGTTAGTGGACTATGATGGTATCCCTTTGAGTGAACCTAGAAATGGGCTTTACTTAAAGAAGTACTATGCTTAGATCATATGTGCATGAGTGCTTGTATTTTATTGTATCATACTTTTTGTGTGTTACTTTAGTGTGATTTTTTGTTATTTGGTTTATGCCCTTGACCGCTTACCTTGCATTGTGCTTGGTTTCCAGATGTCGGAGTCTTCATTACCCCACATTGGCTGCACCGATGGCGCTAGTCGTAGTACTTAGAACCTTGCTTCTACTGCATGGGAAATTTATGCACCTACAAATGAACTTATCAGTCTATGAGGTGGTTTCCTTGGTCGTGCAACCAATAATATCGTAGAATATAGTGTCGTCATCGAGTTGTTGACTAATGCTATTTCACTTAGTATCTGTCACCTAGTGATACGACTTGATTCGCAGCTAGTAGTGCTATAGTTAAGTAATGTCTATGCTATCCGAAGTCCTACTTTATTACGGGTATATCTATGAATTCACCTCTTGGAACGTCATTTTGATTATATTGAATATCAACACATTCCTAGATGTCTAAATACATTGACTGATACTTTAGCTAATTATGTGTTAGACATATATCTGAGACTTTTATAAAACCAATCACACATAACATGTGTTATACAAAACAAAATAAACTGGTAGAAGCCACATATATATATATAACGATCAAAATTTTTCCAAAACGTTTTTGTCTAGGACCAAAATATCAAAATATATGAAGTCCATCGCTTCTACAAATTAGCATCATGGATGACGCTCACGGTAACATATAACTTCTCGGGCTACCCTGCGGAGCATTCGACTAAGAGAATCAGACACACCCACAGTATGGCATTGATAACACCTTGGGACCTCCCCGATAGAGATGTATGGGACATCCGCAGTCAATCCCTCTAAGTTCTTTTCAACTGCCTCGTAGTCCTTATCATCCCATCTTGCCACTGGAGCCACTTCTTCTTGTCTTTGAATGGGAGACGTTCCTGGAGGTCGATACAGCCCCACATCTTTGTTGTCAAAAGAAATTTTTGATTAGTCCTTGGATCAAAGACATAAAAACATTTTATATAACAAAATTTACAAAAACATTAAAAAAGAACAAAATGTGTACTTCTTACCTAAGTCACCCCACTGAGAATCCTCGGGCAGGACCAAATCCAGATCTCGTCAGAAATCCAAATCGGCATATGCATAGTCATCGGTCATCGACATCTAGGGCCTCAACCAGTCAAAAAATGAATCGTTATATTTGATTATAGGCCCTGCTACGTGTCGAGCCATGAGGTTACACCACCTCAGCATCCTTGGATCCTGTGGGGCTGGTAAACCCCAATCTACCTGTAGTCGTAGTAGTGGGACCCTCTCAAGGAAGAATGACACCAAAAGTGACTTGTACCCAAACTGCTTCAGGTCACCCCTTCTACACTTTGTCAGTTTCCTCTTCATACTACGGAGAACCGCGTCCGACCAGTTGAAAACTCGAGGCTTTGTGCACTCTATTTCATATTGGAAATAGCTCTAGAGAGCCATGTGTGGAGCAGCGCTCCCGCCCATACGTGCAATGGTAAACATGATAGTCTGGAAGGTCAGATTTTGGACACCCCAGATGGAAAACTTACCCTTGCTTCTCTCCGCCTCAGGAACACAATATTGGTGAACATGCTGGCTCATAGGAAGTCCGTCGCCTCTACCTCCGGTCAGAGTAGCATGGTATCCACGTCATGACAACCTCGTCAGAAAATAGATATCCTTGATATCTAGTGTAAGTGTGTGGACCCCTACATGAACTAACTATTGATCCACATCCCACATGTGGACCAAGTACTCTAACAACTTGAGTTGGGCTCTCATGCCCGGGATCCTGAAAAATTTTAAGAGCCCACATTCTCGAAGGGCAGCAACTGTACCCGGATCATTTGCGGAAATGGCATCATCCTCCTCATGTTCTCTATTGTAACAGATTTTGGAAATTTCTCTACTTAGTGTCTTCATCCCAAATGTGTTTGAGGATCGCATCAAACTTATTTCCAAATTATCTCTAACTTGCATCATATTGTTGAAGGCCTTTTGGGAGGAAAGTTCGTGTTCTGGGTTCTCTCACTGGTTCAAGGTACGGAGGGTGAGTTACTGCTTCGAATAATCTACATTTTGAAGTTTCATTCAATTACTGCACTGCTTTAATGGTAGAGCCAGAAGGTGTTGTAATAGTTGCAAGCAATTTTGAAGTATCTTATGCTGCAAATCGACAAATCTCTTTTTCGAAAGTTCAACACGATGATGTCCCTGTTTTCTGAATTGAGCAAAGTTTCAAATGGTTGTCGAGACCTTAAGATATTTTGTATGCGCATTGTTTTTTGTGTTGAAAATATCAACGTTCCTCAGATAATGATGATGCCGAATTGAATAAGCCTCCAAACGTATGTGAAATTTTGAAAGTAAGTAGTACAGAATGCAAAGCACAATTGCAAGTACCAAACCTAAGTAATTTCATTGAAGACAATATTTCAGAAATGGAGATTTTATCAAACCAGCTATCAGAAGATGAGATCTAAGAAATGCGAGGTGGCCAATTCGCTAATTATGCACTTGGTATTCCTTCTCATGTAAGAGGTGTGGATTTCATTTTCATTCTTATGCAATATCATGGTCTTTGACTATATATCTTATCTAGCATAGGTCCTTTATATCAAGAACTTTTGTCCTAATATAAAAGAAACAAACATAGCAGCTTTATATATTCGATTCCGAAGTCTTGGAAAGAAGTTACTCTTCTGTCTCATACAGCATGGTCGAATGGAGGGACATGTATTCCAATATTAGTTTATTATTATCCTCGTTGCATGGGAGTATTTCAATGGACGATGTGTTGGTCAGATTGTTATTTGTTTATATGGCAAGGTCATACCCAAATTAATGGAAAGCCATGTGAGCCTCGCAGGGAAGAGAATTATTTATTTTTTCTATCAAAGTGCCAAAATCCGCTTGAATATTTGTTGTCGGCAAATCCAAATTTTGTGCAGCCACCTTATCGCTTAAATGAAGTTCAAAGTTGGGTGAAGGGTGGCTTAAAGAGATTTCTCATTTTATCGGGCGATCTCATTTTATCGAGCGACGGTTGAATGGGGCAGCCCTGTGCCAAATGACAATAGACAAACAATTACAAACACAATAATGTAGCAAAGCAAACATAATGGCTTGCATGCAATATGCATCATTGCCAGTAAAGGATGTACAGGTACAATCTAATCCTCATGGCCGCATGCAAGAGATTCCACGGAGAGGACCCACACAAAGTTTATGTCGAGCTCTATTTCGGAAATTCGACTGACTTAGAGTTTGGATTGACTACTTCTCCTTTCCCGAAACCTGAAATCAGGGTTCCAACTCACACACAAACACAGAGGGATTGAGGTTATATCTTAGGTGTAAAATGCCGATTGGCAAAGTTCTATACCTAGTTCCATTTTCAGAAATTTAACCGGCAGAAGAACGAGCTTTTCCTCTTTTACTCCAAAAGCCCAAAAGCCGAAATCATGGTTCCAATCATCGTGCCGATGGGTAGGGTTTCGTTTGTTAAATAGAAGATTATGTTAGTCGTATTCACACATGGTCTTTGGCTGGCATCAAATCGCAGAGCCTGTAATGGAACTGGAAAGACTCTCGCCTTTGGAATCCCAATCCTAGACAAAATCATTCAACATAACCGTAAAAATGGGCGTGGATCATATCCCTTGGCACTCATTTTGGCTCCAACATGAGAACTTGCAAAACAGGTTGATAAAGAATTTCAAGAATCTGCTCCAAGCCTAGATACTCTTTGTTGTTATGGGGGTTTACCTATAATGAGCCAAATCAATGTTCTTGGAAAAGGTTTAGATATTGTTATCAGAACACCTAGTCGCATTATTGATCTAAGCAATAGAGGTGCACTAGTCTTGTCAGAAGTACAGTTTATTGTTTTGGATGAGGCTGACCAGATACTAAATGTGAGCTTTGATGAAGACGTTGAAGTGATTATGGAGAGGTTGCCGAAAAAATGCCAGAGTATGCTTTTTCTGCTACAAAGGCTTTCGAGGAAATATTTAAATGATCCTATTGTTATTGATCTTGTTGGTGAATCATCTCAGAAGTTGGTAGATGGAATATCACTTCAATCTATTGCCGCATCCACCTATGGGAAATGCTCCATTATCAACCCATTGATAACTGAATATGCTAAAGGGGGAAAATGTATCGTTTTCACTCAAACAAAGCGAGATGCAGATAGTCTGTCAGTGGCACTAGGTCAAGTCCTTTCCTGTGAACCTTTGCATGGTGATATTTCATATAATTAGTGAGAAGAAGGCTCTTGCTGGCTTTCGTGAGGGACATTTTAACGTGCTGATTGATACTAATGTAGCTGCCAATGGTCTTGATATTCCTAATGTTGATCTGGTTATTCATTATGAACTCCCGAAAACTACAGAGATCTTTGTGCATGGAGGCGAATCAAATGCATACACTGTTATAGAAATTTTGTTGGAAATTAGGATTTCGTTTGTGCTTTTAAATTAGTCCAGATTACTGTTATGATTAGTTAAAGACGGTTGAAGTTAGTTCATTTTCTGTTAGGTATCCTATGATGTGGATTCAACCTCCTTGAGAGAGGGAATTTTTATAAAGGTTCATCCATTGTAATAAAAGGTGGGGGGGTGGGGGAAAACCCCTTTTGGAGAGAGCTCCTTTTGAACACAGAGTTATTTTGAAAACTCAGAATGGAGTACTACAGAAGAGACATGTTCACTTGATATTGTGAGATTCATCACGGTCGATTCTTTCAACATGTTCTCTTTTTGTCATTGTCATATTATCTATCTGTTCCTTTATTGACTGAGTTAAAATCTGTTTGGAATTCATTTTACATGCTCCTTACACACAGTTGATAGGTGTTCTGTTTCGATGATGACTAGTCATAATTCACTCAAGATAAGTGCTCTGTATATAGTTATTAGCCTTCAGTATTTTTCCTCTAAAGTTGTAGTGAAAATTCATCCTTGATAGATGCTTTCACTATGATGGTCTTTTCCTTTTCTTTTTCTGGTACTATATCATGATTATCAATTGCTGAAAGATAGACTTACTTTGCCTCATTTTCTGCAAGTAATATGATCACTGCTATTATCTCTTTTCTTTGGTTTTCACTTGACTCCATCACCCAATAGGTCTTTTCAAATCTGTGCAACCCCCAACCTTATTAAAAATCTTCTTTGTTAAGAAATATGGCCTTCTTACTNGATAGACTTACTTTACCTCATTTTCTGCAAGTAATATGATCACTGCTATTATCTCTTTTCTTTGGTTTTCACTTGACTCCATCACCCAATAGGTCTTTTCAAATCTGTGCAACCCCCAACCTTATTAAAAATCTTCTTTGTTAAGAAATATGGCCTTCTTACTGTGATTATTGAATATTCCTGAGTAAAGAGCCCTTGGTCATTGAGAGAACTCTCTTTGAGTGTATTAGGTCAGAAGTACACTCTAAATCAATTTTCAGGGATTGGCTTTATGTAACCCAAGTCAAGCTCTGAACAACAAATAAATGTTTCTTTTAAAAATGTGCTAAGGCTTGGCTCTATTACAGCCTAGAGTCAACTCTTGCGAAAACATTCTCTTTCCCTCCATTCCAACATATTGATGGTCAATACCTGCAATAGAGTCATGAGAAGGAAGTTAGCAACTTGTTTTAACCTCTTGCATAAATTTTTATTGAGTAAAAACTTGCATGAAAATCTATTTTTCAACCCTCGCAGGTGAAGCTTGCACATAGTGCGAGATTCTCGTAGGTGCACTGAATCTCACCTATGAGAATCTTAGGTTCTCATAGGTCCCGAATGGATCACCTGCGAGAATGCCTAAGCGCATTCACCGACCCTAAAATGGACTCAAACACTTAAAATTACGAATAAAAATCGATTTTAATCCATGAAAAAGTTGAAGAATCGGGAGATTACCTCATTGGCTAAAACCGTTTGGCGAATGATCGCTTGTACCTTCCGCAATCGAGCAAAGAAATTTGGAGAAAAAGAGGTGTGTTGGACAAGTTTTTGGCAAAGTAACAATGAAATGGTAAAAAGGGCTTTTCACCCATATTTATTCACTTTTTACTATTTCTCATTTAATTTTTTATATTATTTTTTACTTTTCTTAAAAAACCTAATGCCCTAATGGTCTTGTGAGTATGCTTTTTTGCAGATAGATGGCCTAGAAGCTCGAACGTCGATGTATGAGTATTTTTTTTCTTTTTTTTTGTCACATGTACGAATACCTTTTTAGGGTTTTGTAGGAAAAACCTCAAGCTCAATCTTCATTCATTCTCGTGCTCAAAAATACATGAGAACGCAACCGAGTATACTTTTGTTGTCTTTTTATTCTCGTCATGGTAACACAAAAACGAAGAAAATAAGGGAGTATCCCTTAAGCTCTTTTCACGCTCCATAAAAACGAAAAGATTGTCGAGCGATCTTGTTCTTTTCATGCTCGTAAAAGTATTTGAAGAAAACATTTGATGAGTGATAGTTTATCACTTTTTTGGTCTCGTCGAACTAATTTATGAAAAAGGAACTGGGAGAGTTCTCTTTAAGTGTTTTTCAGACTCTCGAAACATGAAAAACCCTGATTTTTCTATCTTTGGACTCGTTAAACAAACATTGAAAGACCCTTTATGGGACCAAACCACTCCTTCCTAGGGTTCGTTAAATGTACTCTGAGGGACTCGTCCGAAGGATGAGCTTACATCAACAAGCATATGTTATCCTCCTCAAGCTTGTGTAAAAATAAAGAGATACTCTCTAGAAATGGTGGGGGAAATTTTGGGAAAGGGATATGCTCATATTTGTATTAGTGGCAGTAAGCATCGCTCTTGAACATGACACTCCCTGTTCATCATTTGAATTCAGGTTGGGAAATCCATTTGTCTCTCGTCTAACTTACTACAAGGTCATATCTTGGATTGTCTTTGAGTCAATGCTGCCAAGACCATTGTCATGTCGTTCATATGTTCAAGAGAAGTCCAAACAAGCCCTCCATTGAGTCGGCCATCTGCAGTTGTCCATTATTACCATGTTGGCCTTCCCTGTGTCTGTTTCAAATCATATTCATACTTTGACTTACCCTCAAAATCTGTTGCTTATTTCATGCCATTGATGGGGGATACATAAAGGCCCTCCTGTGATGAGTCTTTTTCTGTCGACTCCAACTCATTATTTGGGAATAAGACTTAGAAATCATATAGTACCTTAGAACCTGCATGCCTTAATGGCAGGTCTCTTCACTTTCGACAGTGGATTCACATCATTGGTCCCTGATCGAGATATTTCGCTGAGTGTTCGACTTCAACTCATTTATTCACATTCGTTCGGATTGTACTTAGGTACCTTGGGAGTCATTGACATCAATGGTGATTTCCCTCACACTTGTTAATGATTTTCATCAGTGACCGGTAATCGCGTGGTCTCTATCATGTTCAACTTCAACACATGTAATCACATGGCTAGATTTGTACTTTTCAGATGACAAGATTAAATACCTTGGGTCTCCTCTTTTTGTCCCAGGTTGTGCTGCAGTATTTTTTATTTGTATTGACACATAGATCCACTTTGTATGTCACGTGGCTATGTCCTAATCTACGTCTTCTACCACATAGATCCACAATGTATTCTTGGTGGCTATGTAGAATTTTGACGACATGGATCCATAGTGTATGATTGGTGGCCATGGCCTAAATTTATGATTTCATTCATTTGTGGTCTGAGCATGGGAATTCCTACCTTATAACTGGTATTATATTCTACAGATGCTTGATTGTTTACAAGTTTCCAATTAGGTGTGATCCTTGTTTCTAAAACACACATGCATTTTACAAAGCATTTCGGCTATCACGAGTTCCAGCCTCATACTTTGGGGGGAATTCTATTGCACATTATTTTGGTCACTCTAGTGGTGTCTCTACAGTTATGTGTTCAAGATCTCATAAGGACCTTTTTCCTGAGAAAAGTGATTGTTGTCTTCCTCCATAAAACATATTTTTAATATGAGTTCATAGGCTGACTATGTTGTAGGGTGCGAGAATCTTGATTCTCGCAGGCAACCCTATACCTAGCCTGCGAGGTGTTCGCAATCTGCTCTGTAGGTGGGGTGTGAACCTGTTTCAAGGCTTAAGAGGAAGAGGAAGTTACGAAGTTCTAAAAGAGGATCTTCTAGAAAATGAGTTGGCACTCACATGGTTGGCATCCTACTGACTTCTCAGATTTAGTGGGATCATCCTCATCCCTTTAACCATCTCTCCTTCTCCTATATAATCAAAGGTTTATCAAGGAAGAGGTTAAGCAAGATTGAATAGAGAATTGATGAAAGAATAGATTTAGAATTGTGTGAGGAATCTTGTTTGAATTGATGCTTGAGGCCTCCATTTGTCCATAAAGCCCTAGTGGATCTTCTTCATGCAAGTTTGGAGCAAGTGTGTGTGTTGGAACAAAGGACCACCGAAAGGAATCTTGCGACATCAAGGCGATCTGGTTGTATCTTCTACTTTCATTTAATACTGTGGCATGTCCCTTTCCCATAAAATCACTCTTATTTTATTGCATAATTCCTTGATCATATCCATAGGCTGTCATGTGTTCAAGATCTCATACGGACCTTTTGCCTGAGAAAAGTGATTGTTGGCTTCCTCCATAAAACATATTTTTAATACGAGTTCACACGCTGACTATGTTGTAGGGTGCGAGAATATTGATTCTCGCAGGCAACCCTATACCTATCCTATGAGGTGTTCGCAATCTGCTCTATAGGTGGGGTGTGAACTTGTTTCAAGGTTTAAGAGGAAGAGGAAGTTACGAAGGTTCTAAAAGAGGATCTTCTAGAAAATGAGTTGGCACTCACATGGTTGGCATCCTACTGACTTCTCAGATTTAGTGGGATCATCCTCATCCCTTTAACCATCTCTCCTTCTCCTATATAATGAAAGGTTTCTCAAGGAAGAGGTTAAGCAAGATTGAATAGAGAATTGATGAAAGAATAGATTCAGAATTGTGTGAGGAATCTTGTTTGAATTGATGTAAGAGGCCTCCATTTGTCCATCAAGCCCTAGTGGATCTTCTTCATGCAAGTTTGGAGCAAGTGTGTGTGTTGGAACAAAGGACCACCGAAAGGAATCTTGCGGCATCAAGGCGATCTGGTTGTATCTTCTACTTTCATTTAATACCGTGGCATGTCTCTTTCCCATAAAATCACTCTTATTTTATTGTATAATTCCTTGATCATATGCATAGGTTGTCATTGAAAATACTTTACTATCTTCACTTTGGTTGGTTTGTGTTGTCTTGGATCTGATCTTGCAAGAGCACCGAAGAAAAGTAGGAACAAAAAAGACCTAAGGAAGTGATATAAAGGTATGTCAATCGTTCCTCCTTTGGTAGTAAATTCAATGATAGTTTCTTAGGGAAAGCGTCATGTCCTGTCCTATTTTGTTCTAGATCCAGGCGGATCAAGGGAGATCTGTTAATGTCTGCATATACCGATTTATCCAATAACACTCTACCACCTAATTAAAACACTTATAAAGCAGCAGAGGAAGTTTTGTGTTGCACTTTGGTGGGATTGATCCTATGGAAAAGCGAAAAATTCAACAATATGAAAAATGTAGGGTGGTGAAAGCCTAACATATATGCAAATGTCGAAAAATGAATTTTACCACAGGATGATATAAGTGTAACCTGTCTCAAGAAAACACCAAACCTAAAGAACAAGTTCATTAGAACGACCGAAAGATCTCTCAAAAAGGAACTCAAGTAGCCACTAAGCCAAGAAAAGGGTAAAAGAGGACCAAATTAGGGAAAAAAGGCCAAAAAAATCTATAAATAGAGGTAGACAACTCATTTTAACCATTGCAATTTGGAAAATAACCAAAGGCTCAAAAAACCCTCTTCCTCAAAACGTGAATTCAAGGAGCTACGGTGGATGAAAGATCCTCACACCTGAACCAAGTAAGTACAAATGACCTTTCCTTTCATTTTCATCCATTATTTATTTCTTAATTTATTGTTTGGAGGGCATGCGCCCTTGTAAAAGGGTCGGGACTGTGTGTACGCGGGTTGTCCACACCCATCATGCATATGTACATGGGAAAATTAGCACTTAGCCTATGTACATACGTGACTGTCTTAAAGAAATATCACGTACATCTTTTTATCTTTCAAAAACAAGTGAAACAAAAGGCTAACCTCACCAATTTTTTCAATAGGATATATGTTCATTAGCGGGAAAGGGAACATGAAGAAATATATGTCTTGGTAGAGGAGGATATAGGGTCCATTGCCATGCTTAAACAATGTGGTATGTGGAAATTTTTTCAATGTCCATTCATGAGGACACAACCCAGATTATGAAACCACTTGATAGAGTATTGGCATCCAAATGCAGAGGCTTTCATGCTAGAGGGTCAATCATTGACTCCAACGAGAGAGGACATTTACTTTTTGACTGACTTCTCCAGGAGGGGGAAAATGGTCAACTTGAGTACCTTTCCTCCAGGATTGTACAACATGGAGGACTACATTGGGATGTATTGTGAGGTTGGCATTGAGAAGTAGGATCCCAAGTGCCAATACATAATATCACTAGCCTCAGTATTTGGAAAGTACTCTTCATGATTGGGCAAATCACAGGATCTACAACACTTCATCAGGCTTCCCGTGCATAGATGCATTGTGTAGTTCAGTGTCTAGATGACACTATTTTTTACTGGAGCACTATAATGCTCACATGCATGAAGAAACAACTAACCGACTATCGAAGACAAACAAAAAATAAATTTGGGTTCAGGACTATATTGTGCACTTTATTTTTTGAGAGAGTGTCAATCCTTAGCCCAAGGGAGTCAGTACGAGGCCATATTTCCTCCTTTCTGGCATTGTGCAGGTGTGCAATTTTGTTTCCTAGACAGGGTGCGTGGAGATTCCAGGAGGTCTTTGACGACAAATTTTTTGATTGGTGGGCCCGTTAGATTCATGTGATCGAGGACTATCCTTATGTAGGGATCAATTTCCCGACGGATTCCGATATGCCCATGCCCCTTGGTGAGGAGTGCAGAGAGATAGATAATCAAACTTTAAAGTTATTTAAATTTTTAAATATTATCCTTTTTATGGTAATATCAAAGTACTAACTCAATGATCTGTTATATACATATGTGGGACCAATGTGACCGACAGACTTCGCCAGGACCAAGCGTCATCCTCAAGTAGATGTCAAACCAATAGGAGCAAGAGGACCAATAGCTTCAGGAGGACCCCCATCTGGATAGGTTGAGAGAGTACTACGACGAGTAGAGAGGAACCTAACAACTCTCACTCATGCAGTGTTGATGGCAGAGATAGAGGACCTTCCCCCAGATATGTAGCCACATGTTGTAGGGGTGCCCAAGAATAGGGTCCAGTTGTTTCTCTGTCTTGCGAATGTTGTAGTTCATTATAGTAGGGCCAATAGGCCTAGACCATAGTTATTATTGGACCACACATGTGTCGAGGGAAATTTTTGTACTTTGTAGTGAGGCCTTGAGCCCAGTGATGTATATCAGCTCTATTTGAGGATTTATGGCCCACTTTGTACTCATGACACTATTTTTTGGGACATATTATTATATTTACATTTTTTTGTCATATGGATATACATTTTGTACAAATGTATTTACATGTGCGTGTATGTGTGTGTTTTTAATTTTATGTGTGAGCAACATGCCAATATAATACTTGATTAGATAATGTATCAATTAGTTGATTATATATCCTAGGAACATGAATATAAGTAATATATTCAAAATAACATTCTAAGAGATGTGCCCTAAGGAATCATCGGTGAAGGGTGGGATCGTAGACACGGTATACCTCATTTAACTAAGACATGACCAGTTGAGTATCTAGATAAACCAGGAGGTGAGAAATACCATGTGCCAAATGTTATCACATGAAGTTGTAAAGGGTCACATGTAGTTTTTATGGGTCATTCATCCTTATAATTTTGAAGTGTTCAGGAAAATATTATATGTTCACCTACTGGAGGCATTTATAAACTCACAGTCCATCTACTAAGACTTTTTGTTTTTTTGAGGATTCATTGCATAACACTGTAAAACACAAGGATTTCATAGCGCCTGGTGCTATGGAATTGTCTACACATACTATTATGTAGCTACTCTACCAAAGGAGCTATAGAATCACCTAGCCAAACACAGAAAAGGTGCTACGAAATCACCTAGCTAGACACAGAAAAGGTGCTACGGTATCTGCAGAGAAGTTTTATAGGAGAGCGCTGTGGAATTTCCTATAGCGGATATTGTTATAAATTTGATCATAAAACCAAAAATAAAAAGTGGGTTTCTCTGAATTTTTTTGTGGAGGAATATGATATCCATGTTGACTTGCTGACCAAATTCCATCCTGACCTAGTTTGTAATGTAAGAGAAACAATTAAAACACCAGTGTGTTGAGGAATGTGTTGCAAATTCTTTGTTTTGCATAGTTGATTGGAT
Source organism: Picea mariana (assembly GCA_032191745.1). Classification (NCBI taxonomy): domain Eukaryota; kingdom Viridiplantae; phylum Streptophyta; class Pinopsida; order Pinales; family Pinaceae; genus Picea; species Picea mariana. The sequence goes on from JASDQU010011027.1 coordinate 146,196, forward strand.
ATTCGCCTTGTTGGTAGGTTGCCAGTTGTCAAGGAGGGTTCGAATGAATTCTCATGGATTATTTAGATGTCAATGGAAACCTGTACCTCATTTTAGTTTCATTAAGAACTCATGCAGTGAGTTGGAAACAATTCATTAAAGACTTCCAACAACTTCTTGAAAATTAGCAGTTTGTTGGATTTTTGTCTCCTTGACTATTCCCACCTATCTCCAAGGCCTAGAATCCAATGGAAGATATGAGATTCGACCTCCTAAGGATATTAGGATGATTTTTCTATTTAAGAGAGGAGGGAGCTCTGGGATAAGGGTTTGAATGAGCTAGGGGAAGAGAGATTTTGACCTAGAGGAATTCAGAGTGTTGTCACTATGTTCTTTTTCCTTTCTTTGTATCTTTTCAGACATGTGATTCCTTATCAATGGAGATCAGATTTTATTTTCCATTTTTGTCTTTCTCTGTGTACTAATATAAATGAATGACTGATTTCCTCTTGTTTTGATTCGTACAATGATTGAGTGATGGTCTTTGTTCTTTGCATTGGTGATCTAGAATTTGCTAATAGACAGATTTTTACTCTGAGTTGGTTGTCTTAAAGTGTTGGAAGTATCTCTGACATGTTCAGGTCACAATCTTCTTTTTCTCATTCATTTATCAAGCCTGTTGTCTGATTTGAAGTTGCTAAGGCCACTTTTGCTGAAGGATATAGTTTGAAATATGTATAGTAGATGAATTTGATTGTCCTTATGGTCAAATCCCTGTGACTTTACAACTTATCTTTCAAGATTAAATTTGAATTTTTTGCATGTTACCAAGCTCACCTAATTACATTCTAGGGTGACTCTTGGAGTGATAACATAAATGGCACCACTATCAGGGAGAGAAGTGTGAAGTGATATTCCCTGGTAGAATGACATAGATCCATCTCTTGATGGTAGACAAGAGAGGGACACAAAAAATTGACTGTAATCATATACCTAGCGACTCCATAATCAAAGGCTCCGCTGGAGGAAGGATCCTGCTGACAGAAAAATTAAAAGATGGGAGGGAAAAACTAGGTATCATCTCATTAGTTTTCTCCATGAACTTTTGTTCTTCTTCATTAGTTCATTCCAGTCTTTCCCTTTAGATATAAAAAGGATTATCCTTTGCTTTGTTTACTCTGATGATCATCAACGTTCATTTGTATTTCCCTCTTTGGAAGAAGAAGGTCTCCATACTGCCTATGTTGTATATGTTGATCATGTCTCCTCATCTCGACCTATTGAGAAAGATGAAGTTCATATCTCAATGCCTCCTGAAATTGAGAAGCCTTATAGTCATGGGAATCATGAGGTTGTTTTACCTTCTAAAGTCTTTTTTATACCTTGTAGTTAGCTTGTTAAACCTCGTTTTAAGCCCACTGTTGTTCAAACTAGAATCAGAGAGAAAATTTTTAAGCCTTTAAGGATGCCATCTTACCTTCATCCTTACCCTCTTAATTTCTTTGAGTATCTTCCTCATTTTTCTGGAGAAGATCATATCACTGCTGAGAAGCATTTGGGAGCCTTTGAGAACTTTGTCAATCAGTTTGAGATAGTATATGAAGATGTTAACATGAGGTTATTTTCCAAATCCTTGTTTGGAGATGTTGATTTATGGTTTAAGGGTTTGGGAGCTGATTCCATTGGTTCATGGATTGGTTTATATAATGAATTTTTAAGATACTAGGGAGAGAACACATCTTTCGATCAACAGTTAACCAATTGTTTCTCTCAAAAGAGAAAAGAAGATGAAGCTCTAGCCACCTTCAACATGAGGTTTCACAGTTTTTATTAAAACATGCCTATTGAAATGCGACCTACTAAGGTTGTGTTGAAGGGCGAAATTGACCGCTCGTCAACTGGAAGAGTGAATCTGGTCCGAGGTTGTCTAATTATCCCAAGTCGTTTGGATTGACTCACTCTGACAGGTTTAATGGCTCTGTTAGCCAATCTAAAGTCCTAAAGGAAACGAAAAATAAATAAAAGAAATGAAATAACTCACTAATTACTAATCATTGAAATATATACGTACATCTAAATCTATATATACAGTTTATTTAAATAATATTAATATGATAGTTCTATTTATCTAATTCATATATACAATATGTACAAATTACGAGTTTTAATCTGAACTCATAAAAATCGAATGTAAAATGGTTCTTTTAATGACAGTAACAAAGAAAGCAAAAGTACTACTTGTTTTTGGTTTGTTTTTTAATCTATATGCATTCGTAAGATCAAATATTAAACTACTATTTAAACAGAAAAATACAAACAGTGAAAATTATACTATATATAAGAACTTCTATAATAAGCAAGCAAATGAAATAAAAGAACAAACTAACCTATTAATCACTTGAGGAGTATGCATCCAACTGTTTGTGTAAATCATACATTAGTCCATCCACGAGATAAATCTATTGTGCATCTTCACACTGTTTGGTACAAACGCTAAACTGTGCATTGACTAGTGTAATTAATTGATAAAACAACAGGACGCAAAATAATTACAGTGATATAATAGACTGCAAGTGATAACACATGAGATAAATTCTACAATTACAGCTTGCATTTAATCAATCAACATGTTTAAGGTAAACCTCATAATATGAATTGAAAGATCATTCAATTATTTTGATAAAACTGAAGCATAAAATCATGAACTATGAAGGAAAAACTATCTTGACAACAAAATAATCTGCGAAGATAAAAGCTATTTGTAGTCATTCAATTACCAAGATAAACAAATTATAGATCACAACAACATTCACAGATGACTAAAGCATAAAGTAAATATTTGTTATGTCTAAATTTGAGTATAAGTTGTTCACAATAAGCCCCAGGCCGAGATGTCTCTGATTAAAAAACAATGGGTTTATAAAGGCCTCAAAAAAGATAACTATTTCCCTTTTTGAGATCAAATATTTATTACAAAAATAAAGGGGGATGCAACCACCCAGATCCTACTAAATCCTCCAAAACTAACAACAATTCATTTATGTTCATACAAAATGCATCAAAGATATGAATGGAAGATCTTAAGGATGCCTCAGATCAATTTGTAATCATGGATTCCTAAATATCCTGAAAGAAAAAGGAAAATAGAGAGATTTAGATACATTTCTAACCATTAATTTACACAATTCGAATTAACATAACTAGCTACAGAATTTTGTGATTCTATAGCTAGTTATTTAGTAAATGAAATCCAATTTGTTAAAAGAACAAAGAAATATGATTTGAACAAATAGTCCTATTTTAAGATAAAGAATCATACCTCCAACTATGAGATCAAATCGTATTAGACAACCTTGGAATTTACAATGGCTGTTGCAGCCTCAACGTTTTTAAATACTACATTGCCTATTGTCTTCATACGTTTTTCCTTCCCTTGAATAACAGACTCAAGCCTATGGTTTTCAATCGTTAAGACATCGATCTGATCCTTTAAAGCCTTAACCCGTGATTGTAGGATAGGGATATCAGTATAATATCTATCAATCCATGATAGACAGACTTCACACTTTGACTATGTGGCAGTTGCATGGGAACAAACATGATTGTGAACCGGAACACCTTCCACACAGACAGTAGGTTCATTGCCCAATTTGACACCAGGAAACTCTAGATTATTTTTCAGATAGGGAGGTAAATTGTCAACAAAGTTGTAGGGACGATCAAGGTGTGGCTCAAATGAATGAAGGTCTTCTGCAGTGAGGAGCCTATCGATTTCAGAGTCCAAACTCTCATGGACTTCGATCATACTGATCGAACTCACATGAGAATTCGAATTGTTATGAAGCCTCCTTGAAATTAGCCTCCCGGCTCTCTTGTTCTTAAAATTTATATCAATATTGCTCTTAGATTCCTTCCTTGTAGGTTTCTTTAAATTCTTAACACAGTCATTAGAATGTATAATCTGTTGACAGGCCTGTTCAATAACCTTTGGATCGATCAAGGGTTTGTTGTAGGGGGGTGAGACACAGGTCTGGGTAGGTGAGAGAGGTGTTGTAGGGTAGACAAGGGTCTCTTCAACCACAAGTTTATCTACTTCCTCTATATTAGGGTTACCATAGCCGTTTCTGGTTATGAATGAATCCCAGCTGTCATTTTGTAACTCTAATTGATGCATAAGCAAGATTTTAATTAGGCCGTGATGGAAGAGGCTAGAGTTTGACCGTTGCTTTATATACCTTTTGCCCATTTTATAAAGACTCCTCAGTAAGTAATACGGCATGTTCAATGGAAACCCCATAAAAATCATAGGCAAACGCAATTGGTACAAAAACACAAGACCGAAATGTCCCTCACAAGTAACAAATTGTTTTACCATAGCAAGCAAATCGTGCCACCAAGATTTTAGGAAGGAAATGGGCATACCTTTGTCACACCCTTTTATTTTCCAAGATGTAAACAACAGGCTCCAAGGAACTTCTTCCACTTTTGCATTTTTAAACCACCTTTGACTGCTTGCAGGTAGTCCTGTAGCTTGACTCAAGAAATCTTTTGTAACCTCAAGTTGGATATCACCCACCTTTTCTCTACACCCATCAAAGGAGAAGGCGAATTCCTTGGCAACTTGTAAATTGAAACCATGAAATTTCCTAATGAAAATGAGCTAGCCACTTCTCTCCAGATCTTCTCTGGCATCATCATATAAGAGCAGAGTTTGAATTCCATTAGGTTCGACTCTCACAACAGGAACCATAATGGTTGAAAGGGTAATGAATCAGACACAGTGCAAAGAGAGGGTTTGTGAGATAGTCCAGAGCCATAACCCGAGCCCGAGAAATTCCAACAATGAACGGTGTATGAACATAAACTCAGAGTGATAAGATGGGTGTTTAATTGAAATGCATGCGAAGAGGGTTTGCAAATCCTAAGGCTAGTCCTGGGAATGATGTTTTCCTGCAAATTGTATTGCCACCTTTGCATTTAGTACAAGCTAGGACCAAAGCATTAAAAATGAAAATAAGTGCACGCATCATGGGTTCTATCACAAGGTTTGGGTAAGTCGAAAATCAAAATCTTAGCAAAAAGAAATGTATAGCCAAGAATCAACCAAAACCATACCAAAAATCAAATCGTGGGGGTCCTTTGTTTATATAACCATCAATCTCTAAGCATGATTGGTGTTGAAAGGATTGAAACAAAGAGAGTAACTCTTCATGGAAAGGAACCAAACTTCATTAATAAACTGTATGAACAATTTGCCTTTAATGAAATTTTAAAACAGAAAGGTAACACAGTCGTAAATTTTCATGCTTCGTATTCATGCTTCCAGTCATGAACGAAGCATAGATAAAAACAGAAAAATAGGGAAAAGCGACAACTTACAACTATCGTTTTGAAAATTGCATTATGAAGAGTAATGAAGATACATGACCCCAGTTAGGCAGCTATGTAGATCAATTAATTGATATAAAATGTTAACAAACATGTTGAGTTGCCAACAGGTTGCTTCCATGGTATAGTATACAATGGCACAACATCCCAATCTATTCCTATACCTCAGAGAAAGAAATTCACCATCCTTGCAGCAGATGTTTCTTGATGCAGAGGAAGTGGAGAGTAATATTTGAGCATGTGCACAACTCTCTTGTCAGATATTGGACAATGTTTTGGATGAGGAAGGAACTGAGGAAGTGTATGGATAGTAGGAATCTTATCCAAGCTTTCAATTGTTTCAACATGCTTGCACATCATTTTTAGATATTAAATTTTTTTCTGATCTTGAAATTATTAAATCAAGATTTTCCATTGTTAAACATGAAAATGTACATGCTTGTAACTCATACCAGTAAGAAGAATTTACATATGCAGCTGATTCTTTTCCTAATTATGAGAAAAGGGATGATTTTGTTTATGATGAATATCATGAGGAAGATTTTGCAGAAGGTGGTGACATTTCTGTTTTAGAGAACGTTGTTTCCCCTCATCATCTTACTGTTCACTTAGAAAATCAGTTAACATTCTTGGCTCATGATAACCTCCTTGATTATATGCTTTTAAAATTTGGTCAAGAAGTTAGGAAGGAGCTACAAGAACATGTGATTTTGTTCTCTTTTTCATAAATAGATGGCCAGCAGGGAGAAATTCAACAAGCAAATAAAAAGGAACATATTTTTGTATCAACATGTACTAATTCTCCTAGTATTGAATTTGTATCTAACAATTTTAGAGCATATTTTTCAAAGGACAATAAAGAGGAGGTTGAGAAATCATATTGTCAGTCTAGATTGATTTTTCCTTCTGATAAATTTGACCAACAATTTCAAGAAGACACTACAAATAAGTTTCTTTCCCAAGGAGATAATCAACAGCCAAAAAAAAGTTTTATTGTCCATGATTTCGTTGAAGCATGTGATAACTATGGGATGTTTCAAGGAGGTCAAGAGAATTACAATATTGTCAGTAGAGAAGATATTATGAAGGAGCATCCTAGTCTTCCAATGCAACCATAATTCTATCATGTGATTCATGATCCTATAGCCATATACATGGAGTCATATGTTTCAAATTTTCTGAAAATTTCAAATTGCATTATTTCACCGATACTCATGGGTGAGTATGGTTTTCTAAAGGAGTTTATGTCGTTGCTACTATATTTCTATTATTATTCATTGATCAGTGACATAGATGAGATCATTTTAGTCATCAATTTACTTGAATGGTTACTGTGGAAACCTTCTTTTACTTGACCAAGATGCATTTTTGGTTAGGGTAGGGTAGCATAGGTAATAAGCTCGCTTCTCGAGCCTTGCTTTCCTTAAATTTGTAGTGGGTTTTTTAGTTTTCATGAATAAGTGGAAGTATCAGAGGTTGTTTGTACAGATGACTCCATAGCCCAACAACTAAGGCACTGAAGCTGCAACAGTTCTTAGATCCTCACAGTGAGGACTCTATCCCCTTTGGAGCCAATGTTATCACATGAAGTTGTAAAGGGTCACATGTAGTTGTTATGGGTCATTCATCCTTATATTTTGAAGTGTTCAAGGAAATATTATATTTTCACCTACTGGAGGCATTTACAGACTCATAATCCATCTACTAAGACTTTTTGTGTTTTTGAGGATTCATTGCATAACACTGTAAAACACAGATATTTCGTAGCGCCTAGCGCTATGGAATCATCTACACAAACTGTTATGTAGCTGCACTACCAAAGGTGATACAAAATCACCTAGACAAAAACATAAAAGGTGCTACATAATCACCTAGCCAGAAACAGAAAAGGCGCTACGGAATCTGTAGAGTAGTTTTATAGGAGGGCACTATGGAATTTCCTGTAGCGGCTATTGTTACAAATTTGATCATAAAACAAAAACAACAAAGTGGGTTTCTCTGAAATTTTTTGTGGAGGAATATGATATCCATGTTGACTTTCTGACCAAATTTCAGCCTGACCCTATTTGTAATTTGAGAGAAAACATTAAAACACCAATGCGTTGTGAAATGTGCTGCAAATTCTTTGTTTTGCATAGTTGATTGGATATTCGCCTTGTTGGGAGGTTTCCAGTTGTCAAGGAGGGTTTGAATGACTTATCATGGATTATTTATATGCCAATGGACACTTGCACCTAAGTTTTAGTTCCATTAAGACCTCATGCAATGAGTTGGAAATAATTCATTAAAGACTTCCAACAACTTCCTGAAAATTAGCAGTTTGTTGGATTTTTGTCTCCTTGACTATTGCCACCTAGCTCCAAGGCCTAGAATCTAATGGAACATATGGGATTCGAAATCATAAGGATATTAGGATTATTTTTCTATTTAAGAGAGGAGGGAGCTATGGGAGAAGGGTTGGAATGAGCTAGGGGAATAGGGATTTTGACCTAGAGGAATTCAGAGTGTTGTCACTATGTTTTTTTTCCTTTCTCTGTATCTTTTCAGAATTGTGATTCCTTATCAATGGAGATCATTTTTTCTTTTCCATTTATGTATTTCTCTATGTACTAATATAAATGAGTGACTGATTTACTCTTGTTCTGATTCATACAATGATTGAGTGATGATATTTGTTCTTTGCATTGGTGATCTAGAATTTGTTAATACACAGATTCTTACTATGAGTTGAATGTCTTAAAGTGTTGGAATTATCTTTGACATGTTCAGGTCACATTCTTCTTTTCCTCATTCATTTATCAAGCTTGTTATCTGATCTGAAGTTGCTAAGGCCACTTTTTCTTAAGCATATAGTTGGGAATATGTACAGTAGATGAATTTGATTGTCCTTATGGTCAAATCCCTATGACTTTATAGATTATCTTTCAATATTAAATTTGAATTTGTTGCATGTTACCAAGCTCACCTGATTATAGTCTAGGGTGACTCTTGGAGTGATAAAACCAAGGCATCACGTAGAATTCTATTATGGCATTGTACTCGACAACATTATTGGTTGCTTTGCCTAGACAAAAACTCCAAAAGACATCAACGGAACAAAAGGTGTAAAAATCACCCAAGTTGCGGAAGAAAGCATCCGAGTGTGTTGGATAGCACCATCTGCGAACCCAACATAGACCTCAGATCCACTTGACATATACCATAGTGAAAAGAAACATAATAAACTACATGTCCATAAAACAAAAAGACAAGGCTGTATAAATAAATCTATACATATATAAAAGAAGTCATGCTCAGGCAACCGACCTAAGTGTAATACTTCTTAAGGTAGAGCTCATTTCTAGGCTCTAATAAAGAGTTACCCTTGAAATCAACCAGTTGATAGGAACCCTTTTCTAAGACTTTCTTAATAATGAATGGTTCAAACCACATGGGTTTGAAATTTGTTGCCCACAAGGGATATTTATCTTGGTCATATACCAGGAAAAGATCACCTTCAGAGAAAATTTGAGGGTGGACAGATCGATCTTACTAACACTTGACACATTGTTTGTAAGCCTCGTTGGCCAAGGTTACATCTCGATTCTCCTCATTGAGTTGCTCGATATATAAAATATGCTCTTCAAGTGGTGTAGTGTCGGGAAGTAGTTCCACTGTCAACTTAAGAGAAGGGACTTGGAATTCTATGGGAAATGCTTCCTCCATCCCGTAAACAAGTTGGAAAGGAGAAAAATTGGTAGCAGTCTTGACTGAAGTTCGATAAGCCCAAAGTGTGGAGTACAACATCAAATGCCAATTTGAATTGGCCGAATTAATCGTTCGCTGATGAATAGTATTGAGAGACTTATTAACAACCTTTACTTGATCATTCACCTATGGGTAGTAAGGTGACAAATGTTCCTGTTTAAACCCTATTTTTTATGTTAATTTGGACATCATTTTGTTCTAGAAGTGACTGCCATGATCTGTGACAATATCCTTTGGAATATTGAACCTGACTACAATCTGGTTAAAAATGAAATGGGCAGTCGTTTCCTCGTCATTGTTGAATTTCAACATAGCTTCAACCCACTTATTAAAGTAGTCTACTGCTATGATTTTTGCGCCTCTTTCGTCACCTTGGTGAGAAAATAAGAGGTGCTTGCAAGCTCAGTTGGGTCTGCTAAGCAGGACATCTGTAGAGAAAAGATTTAGAGAAAGAAAAACAAAACTATAATTAAGGATTAAACTAATAAATGCAATAAAAACTAAAATCATAAGCATAGGGACATAGAGATAACAAGAACAAAAAGACCCATGTCACCAATGTTTGAGGCTGATCTATTGATGAAAACAAAGAACCAAGAATAAAGGGGACTATGAGTCCCTTCTTCCTCCAAGGGAAGGCTCTTGGACCCTCACTAGTTAGCTCTTCTTACAACAAAGAAAATGGAAAATGGTGATGAAATAACTCTTTACAAATCCACTTAATGGTGAGATGGATTGTCCAATGTAATGGTGCCCAAAGTGTTCTTGTCAAGGATGGATTCCTTAAAACAATATAGGCAGCATAACATTACTTTGAATTCCTTGAGAAAATGAGGTGCATTCATGGCTTTTTATAGCATTGCATTGAGTTATTGTGTAATTGCTTTGTAGTGTGAAAAGAGGCCATTTAGGGCATTATTAGGTCTTTGACCATCCCACCAGTCGGATCCAGCCCAGATTTGAGGGTCAAATCGGCTTGGGAGCTGAACCATAAGTGGTTGGGAGTCCGACCACTTTCATAAATGTGTCGTTTAGCAGGTGCGCGGATTTTTGCGCTAACAGTCGTGCATCGTGCGCATATGCGTGATTTCTACATTCCTATTCTGCGCATGTGCGCGCGCGCCCAGTGTCTGCAAAGCGCTCTTCAATTTTTCACTACTTTGTATAGTTTTTTGACCTTTTTGAATGCTGTGGTATTAATTCAGGTTCATGAATGACTTCATTACTGGTTGACGATGTTGAGTTCTTGTAACCATGTGCGGACGAAATTTCAGTGATAACAGATGCCCCCTGATGGATGAGGTTAGGAGCATACATATAGCCGAAATCCATCAATGTTTCTTCTACTGAGAATGTTGTTGTAAGAGAGAGTAATAGTGTAATTTCCCAGAGAAATCCGTTGGAGGGAAAAAGGAACCGGTAGGACCTGACCTTCTATGAGATGCGCAAAATAGAAAATTGTGTACAAACGAGGCAGGCATGCCCCATGCTCGTGTCATGTAACTCTAAAAAAGATGACTGAAGCATTGGTGTAGACAACTGCAGTGCCCTTAGGGGTGGTTCTGATAAAGGCAAAAGATAATTCTGCAAGTGAACATACTCTGAATAGTAGGCAGTGATTGCGGTAAATAGTAGTAGCGATCATGTGGGCATTGATAGCCCAACCTAGTTCAAAGGTATTCGACAAATGAGAGAAATAACTGCAATAGTCGCAAAGTAATACCCACCGTAACATGAGAAAGTGTTGGCGTCGAATGTTATGGGGGTCAATGATAGCAGGGAGCAATGGTGTTTCACCCTATGCCGTCCGAGATCTCTCATTGAATGGATAATGAGAATCAAGATACTGTCACCCTTCTGGAAAATTGTGCTGATGTCGACAAAAGGGGAACACGACTCCCAGAAGCAAAGGGCTTCGGGAAATCTACTGAGGTGAGGAAGTGGAAGAGGTACATGGATGAAGTCAAGAAGTGGGAGGACTCAAGACTACCCTTGGTTGGAGGATGTATGAGATAAACAGTGGCCGCAACCGTGTAACGAGGTCGAGTGTCAGGGGGACGACAAGACTGGTGATAAGTTGTGCCAAAGGCGGGACAAGGTGAACAAATTCAGAGGGTAGAGGTAAGTGACCTGTGGGGTACTCTGAAGATATCGACGATGTCGAAAAGGGTAGATGATAAGTAATGCTCCAACCAAGGGTGACATGGGTTGCATTTGGCCAAAAGAAGGGAAGCAGGTTGTCAAAGGTGACGACAAAAAGATAATGTAATGACTGGAAATAAAGGCATTTGTACAATAAATAACGAATAATTGGGGAGAAATGTACAAATACAGAAACGGGTGCCCCAGTGTGATATGGGTGGCCCACATAGGGCATAATTTGCTTGGAAAACTGATGAGGGGGGGTGGGGGCATTGGTGAGTTTCTGTATGAGGTAGGTGAAATGAAGGTAGGTTCACAGATGGGCAAACTGATTGTGGATGAAATGGAGGGTTCACGATACTGCAGAGGTGCAGGTAAAAAATAGAACCGTAAAGAGATAATATGGGAGTTCGTGTGGGAAAGCTAGCAAAATGAGGAGAAGGAGTATGTGGCTGATTCGCGACATGATGAAAGACTATCGAGACTCCCATCCCTAAAGGGTACGGAAAACAGCATGAGTGTCAAAAAGTGGCAAAAGGTGCTATGAATGGGACAACTCATGTGGGTAAGAATGCTACCGGGTAATAGTATCGAAGATGCAAATGGAGGTGTGGGCACTGTAGAGCTGGGAATGGGGATCCTAGAGGCCAATATTAGAGGGTGTGACTGGAAATGTAAATTCGATACATCGGGAAAGACTACATGCCAATGCTGAGTATATACCTGAAGGGGTTGTGTCGATGGATGATGATCAAGTACCTACACACATGAAAACCAAATACCCAAAGTGAACAATATCTGAAGAGAATCAAGGATATGAGCATGTATTTGATAAGTGTGACTATGCGCATGTGTACCTGACCATGGTATGAAAAAAAGGTGCCCCGGGGGCGCAGGATGAAAAGAAACCCAGGGACTGTTGTGATGTAGGTGACGGGATGTTGATCCCTTGGCTAAAGACGGATTGAAAAATGGACACCGTGGGCTCCTGGAATGGTGAGTGGAAGTTTGGCAAAAGGCCTATATATAGCTGTAGGGCCCACATTGCCACCTCATTTGTACATTCTGCAATAGTGACTAGACAAGCAGTTTTCAGAGGAGATTTGGAGATTTGGGGAGGCCGAGGCATCCGATTGGTGATTAGCAAGTGTCAGGTTAGTAGTCTGATCATCCTGCATAGAAATAGGATTTCATTTTTTTGGGCAGGGGCTGTATGGGGGGCCGTACAGAGACATTTAGGGGATATGGGCCCCACATGTGTGGGCGATCCGGTGATAGGCACGCATACGTGTGCGCCTGTACACTGGATATACGTGCATGGGGGTGCGATAGAGAGAGTTTAAGGCACGCTCGAAGGGCGCGCCTGCGAGTTGAACAGGCGTGCACCAGTGCGCGTTTGTGGGTTGAACAAGCACGCACCTCTACATGCCTGTATGGTGAACAGGCCTTCATAGGGGCACATCTGTGAAACAAACAGGTGTGCACTGATGCGCACCTGTGTAGTGAATAGGCGTGCATGCGTGCGCACCTGTGTAGTGAACAGGCACGCATGTGTGCGCGCCTGTGGGTAACAAAACCGCACCTAGGAGGCCAGGTTGGGGTGTATAAAAATGAGTCTTTTTGATGCTGTGGATGGTTGCTTGAGCTGATATAGGGCTCTGTGTTGTCTGCAGGTGGACAGTGGTGATGATGCCAATGGGGTGGCGAGAGCAAGACTGGGCTTAGTTGCGAGACGTCGTGGCCATTGAGGAGCCCAGTGTGCATGCGACTTTGGCAACCTGTGGGTTGCTAAAGTTCTTTGAGTGCTTGTTGATATGGGCACAGGGGTATCTGTTACAGTTTCTAATCCAGATGTGGAGTCCGAAGCTGCACTGCTTCCTCGTGCGAGGAGAACAGATCCCCTTCACTGCGGTGGAGGATGTATATTTCTTGACTGGGCTCCCCTTTCGAGGAACGCCCCTACCGACGGAGCCGGTGCTGCCTAGGGGTACTTTTCTCATCGATATTGGCCAGAGATATTGTTCAGGTCAGAACTTTATGTTCGGGATGGTGGTGAGTATATCGGCGATAGATTCCCTGGCGCATCACTGTATAGCAGCGATGATTGTGTGGGTATATGGGTCACTGGCGACCCAGCAGATTAGTGGTGGCCAGCTTCTGGTGCTAGAGAGAGTGTTGGCCGGTGAGGGTTTTGCTTGGGGGCTGATGCTGCATGCGAGGATGGTGGCGTAGTTGGACCACTATCAGTCTACTGATGTTGGGGAGTTTTCTTTCATGTCCATCCTAGTGGCCTAGTTTCTAGAGAGGGTGTCGATGTTGTGCCCGAGGATTCTATTGAGTGTGCCTGGGGTGTGAGAGACGCGGTTGAGGCGGTGGTCGACTGTATTACTTCGCCATGGTGGTGGCGAAGGGGGCCACTTATTCTTGACAGAGGCAGTGCACTTAGGTGATTTTGCAGTACCCCTATGCCGGGGTGGACTTCCGGGATGATTCGGATATGGTGCTACTTCCTGGGGAGGTTTTTGATCATCGAGGTATGTTGATTGATGATGTAGATATGTATGTTTGCGTATTTTTTGAGATAGACATCCATATGTTTATGATATAGATGCTGATACTATCTGTTGTTTGTTTGTATGTGCAGATGTGGCACCTTGCGGGCGCGAGGTAGAGTTGCAGAGAGCATCAGCTCGTCGGGAGCCAGAGAGACTGCCGCAGGGAGAGACGTTGGCAGGAGGATGCCGCAGGGCTACCAGCTGAGCCAGAGAGGGCAGCGAGGAGGCACCGGTTTGATGACTCTGGTGCGGGGCCATCACACGCTCCTCCGACGGCAGACGGAGTGGATTTTGATGATATACGCCATCGTCTGGAGATGGTTTTACAGGATGTGCCTGAGGGCATGTGGTCGCGCATCTAGGATGAGAGTTTCCTGGAGCAGTGTGTGGGGGTACCGCCACCATGGCGGTCCATAGTGCGACGAGCAGCAGTGGTTGCTGGTATGATGAGTGGACGCCTGCCGTCGGGGCAGGAGGGTCTTGTAGGGGGTGGACCACCACCGCCTGGGGCAGGTGGTGGTGAGCCGCCACCGCCTGAGGGAGGAGCAGGTGGTGGCGCGATAGAGGCACCATGAGTGGTGTATGATGTATATCTTTTTTTTTGTTGTATATAGGCCGGTGAGCCCATTTTTKTACTAAGGTGCTGCATTGGCCTATAGATACATGTATTTTTGTATGTAAACATTCRGATGGCCTGATGGGATTTTATATATACATGAGTATACATATTTGAGATCCATATGTTGTCTACATGTTTTTTGCTGATGAGTTGATTACGTCCATTMTATATATATGTTGTGACAGGTTTTGTGATATGTTTATGTATGTGTAGCGTGATGTGATATATGCCAATCTAACACCATGTTAGCTATGTGATCTGTTATTTGATTCAATTGTCTTGGAATATGTGTAAATGTAATGGAATCAAAATGTCGAGATAATAGCCTAACCTGCAGGTATTTGCGAAAGAGGCATGGATCGCGTATGCGATACACATTGTTGAGCTAAAGAACGACTAGTTGAGAGTCGAGGAAGATGCTAAGGTGACGAATATGATGATGATGGGTGTCGGCCAGGAGGCCAATGAAAACAGTGTATTCGTCTTGGTTGTTGGTTGCTGACCCCAAACATATGCCTCTTGAATGGAGCATTTCATGTGAGGGGGTGTAGAGAGCCCAAGCAGCCGAAGCGAGATTTTGTGTCCAATGGATGGTGCCGTCGACGTAACCAATGTGGTAGGATGGTGGAGGAAGCATCTGTCAATAGCACAAAGGATAGTTTAGACGTGAGGGGAGGAGAAAAAATATTAAAAATGCTAGAAAAAGAAATAACCTAAAGTAGAATGACTACTTTTAAGCATAAAATTTCTTGAGATACAACCCGTTGACGGGTTCCTTGAGAGAAAGGCCTTCGAGGGAGGCCAGGATGTATGCGCCTTTGGTGAGGCAATGTTGGATAATGTAAGGGCCATGCCAAAGTGATTCGAATTTGCCGTGGCAAAAGTTATCATGAGCGATATCATAAGCCAGGACAAGGTCACCTTCATGGAATGATCGAAGGTTGACATGGCGATCAAAGGTAGCCTTGGATCATTTTTTAGCTACCTCATTGTTCTGTAAGGAAGATCGACGATCTTCATCCAGAGACTCCAAGTTCAGCAAGCGCTGCTCCATTGGAGCAATGTCAGGTAATAGCTCAATTGCGGTGCATAAGGTGGGAATTTCGCACTCGATGGGAAGAGTTGCCTCGACCCCATGGACTAAATGGAATGGTGTGAAACTAGTAGCGGTCTTCACAGCTGTTTGATAAGCCCATAGCACAGAAAATAACATGGTTTTTAGGACTTTGTTAACTGCCTCGACCTATCCATTAGACTGAGGGTAATATGGTGAAGCAAACTCGTGAGAGAAGTCTAACCGAGATGAGAGTTCGACGAAGATCTCATTCTCGAAGTGTTTTCCATGATCTAAAACGAGTTGGAGGGGGACTCCAAAGTAGGATATGACGTGGTTAAAGAAAAAACGTGTTGCAGTGTCAGCGGTGTTGTTGAAAGTGGGCATAGCTTCGGCCCATTTGGTGAAGTAATCAACAGCGACAACGATATATTTATGGCCATTGTTGGATTGGGGATTACAAGTCATGAAGTCGATGCCCCATTTACAAAAAGGGTCGGCAGTAATGACAGGGTGAAGAAGAGCGGGGGGAGCTCGGGCTTTGTTGGTGTAGAGCTAACATTGCTCACATCGTTTCATGGCATGAATGCAATCATGAAACAAGGGAGGCCAAAAGTAACCGTCTCAGATAATATTTTGAGCAGTGGATATACCCGAAAGATGGCCCCGACATGCACTGCTGTGGCAGTCATTTAAGACTCTGTCGGCCTCGTTGATAGTCARGCATCGATGAAGAATGGTGTCGACGCCCCATCGGTATAGGATGTCTCCGATGAGAAGGTAGCAGGGGGCCTCATGGCGAATACATCAATGATAATCTCGTGAAAGGTGGTTACCGAAATTTTGAGTTYGTAGGTAGACGAGGAGGTCATCGTAACAAGGATCATCTGAATTAATGTAAAATAGATGTTCGTCTGGAAAGTCGATGTTGACGGGGGCACTGGTGGTGTCAGAGGGGAGGGTCGTGACAWGTTCGGCGAGAGCAAGGGCCTTCTTACTCTTAGGTGTTGAGAACTCAAGGTCGTACTCCTAAAGGATAACGATCCATCGAGTGAATTTTCCATTAACTTGATGGCGGCTGAGCAAGTACTGCATAGGGTTGGAATCTGCGATGACCTTTGTGGTGTGAAGTAGAATGTAATGGCACAGTTTCTGGACTGCAAGGACAACTGCAAGAGCAAGCTTCTCTTCATGTTTATACTTCAAGAGTGGTCCTGAGAGGTTCTTACTAACATAATAAATGACATGTTCACGATTGTCATCTCCAAGCTGGACGAGGACGCCGGCTACTGATACAGCTGATGCTAATACGTAGAGGATGTAGTCACGATTATAGTCAGGTGCACTAATTAAAGGTGCGTTTGAAAGTGTTGCTTTAAGATCGTCAAATGACTATTGGGCATGGTCATCCCAGTGAAAAGGGATGTCGTGATGTAGTAATCGGAGGAAACCGTGTGCGCGTATGGCGTAATCCGGGACAAAGCATCTAAGAAAGTTAGCTTTTCCCTGAAGACTCTGAAGTTGTCGTAAATTCCGGGGAGGTGGAATTTCGGTGATAGCTTGGACTTTGAGGGGGTCCACAGTAATACCGCTTTGGGAAACAATAAAACTAAGGAGGGGCCCTGCGGTGACACAGAACACACACTTGAGAGGATTCAAGCAGATGTTATACTGATGACACCGTTGAAAGATGGTTCGTAAATCATCGAGATGTTGGGTGTGTTTCTTGGATCGAGCTATGAGGTCGTCCAAGTAGGCGAGGATGATATTAGCCAGATCATGAAAGATGTATGTCATCACCCGCTGGAAGGTTGTGCCATCATTTTTTAAGCCGAAAGGCATGACATGATATGAAAAAGTACCCAACGGGGTAGTGAATGCATTTTTATACTGATCGGCTGGGTGGATTTGAACTTGGTTATAGCGAGAGAATCCATCCATAAAGGAGAGAGCCTCGTGGCCAGCGCAGCCGTCGATAATTTGATCGATGAAAGGCGTTGGAAAGTTATCTTTGGGACATGCGTTATTGAGATCGTGAAAGTCTGTGTAAACGCAAATAGTGCCCTGTTTTTTGTCGACGGGTATAGGGTTGGAAACCCATGAGGTATAAGCAATGGGGTAAATAAACCCAGCAGCACGTAATTTGTCAATTTCAGCTTTGATAGCCACGGCTTTGGATGGGTGTAGTGGTCATTGTTTTTGGCTAACTGGTGTGATGTCAGGCCAGGTGTCGATGCGATGTTCGACAATAGAGGGATTGAGTCTAGGCATTTTCATGTATGACTAGGCAAAAATATCCCTATATTCCTGGAAGAGGGCTTTATATGCGATGATTTCCTGAGGAGTGCAAGCAGCTCCAATGATGATTTCTTCGATGATGCCATTTTTAATGGAAATGTCGATTTTGATGGTGGGGGAAATGTTGGCCATGGCCATATTACCTTCTTCAAAATCATCAGGGGCAGGAATGGGATTGTTGAACCAATCGATAGGCCCTGACGGGATAAAATATTTGGTTTCGATTGTGTAAATGGGGTTTTGGTTAGGAGGCATGGGGGCTTCCTGTGGAGAGAAGAGTGCGCAGTGATGTAGCGCATCCCAGGGAGAGTCCAGGTGGTTTAGCTCTTCTAGTATTTCCTCGTCGCATTGGAAACGCTGGGAATACAAGGGGTCGTGAGGAGTGATTTCGGCGACAGTGTGGTTGCCCCCTGATGAAGAAGCAGGGGGAACAATGCTAGGAGATGGTGAGGGTTCACTCGACATAAACCATATATTGAAGTACTGAGGGTTACCCGTGGTGGTTGGGTGGAGAGTGTCTGTAGGTAAATGAGCAGGAGAGTTGGGAGGGTTGGGGGGTAAATCCTCAGATACATCATCTAAGAACCATGGAGGTGTTGGGAGTTCCTCGGGCTCGGGAGAAATGACATGAAGATCCTCTAGTGAAGAGGTAATGTCCATTATCGCCTCTGCGGGTCGGTGAAGCAGGGACAATTGACGTTGCCTGTATTCAAGGATCATAGGACACTGGTATGTAAAATGAGCTAATGAATCACAGAGAGAGCAAGGGCGTCTCATACGTTCATTGACTGAAGTGGTGACATAATGAATGTCAGTGATATTTGTTGAGGAGGACGTAGCAAGGTTGGGGTTGTTCTAGAAGTTCTGGCATACTGCGGCTAATGTCTGCCGAAAGCATGGCAGTGCTGAGCAATGATGGGTGTAATAGCCATACTCTGAACATATAGCATAAGCGTATTTGGTCCTCAACCCTTTACTACTAGAAGGGTGGGTGGTAGTGGTGGGACTAGCAGTAGTGGTGGGTGTTGTGAGAGTTTGATTGAGGGGGATCAAATTCTATAATTCAGGTAGTGATGGATAGTTGTTGGTTTGGTGGCCCTCTTTCTCGCATAGTGTGCAAGGTGGTGGGATGCGTGGAGGAAGTGGAGTGGTGGGATCCTTCTTCTTTATCCTGCCCCTAACTGTAACAGGGGGATTAGTGAGTGGGGGAGTGGTGGGGGTAAGGATGGGAATCATCATGGGGATTTCTTCCTGTGGGGGAAGGGATGGTCGAGGGACCATCTCAGGTGGGTGTAAATACCACACTGGGATTGCTAACACCATATTAGGTAGTGTGAGTGTTGTGGCTACCTGAAAAGCTTATATACTGGGTGGAGGGTAAAAGAAGGGAATTTGAGTGATAGGTTGGGAAACTATCTCCCAAACTAGACTATGTCCTTAGGGAGAGATGGAATCGTGGACTGATGGGGTCGACGAGTGTCCATGGGGGTTTTGAGGAGGGGTTTTTGTGATGACTGGGACGTCATATATGACATAAGCCTCTGTAGGAGGAAGGGTATCCTCTGTGTCAGTTCCGTTAGATGATATGATGCATACTTGATTAGTAGGATGAAGGAGTGGTGGTGCTCCATGGTATGTCCCTAACAAGGATGGATCTTTAAAAATCCTAGGACCCATCTCAACGAGTGGATATGCATCTTGGTTTGTGTGGATGAGAGGAAGAATGTTATCGAGGTTGGTAGATGGGTTAGGCTCATAATGTGAGACTTGGTCGATGGTCACGATCTTCCCATTGTGGGGGAAAATCATTGTCTAAAAGACGAAAGATGCCACTGCCTTCATGGCGTACATGTAGCTACGACCAAACAGGATATTATAAATGAGCGAGGCATCGATAAATTTGATATCGATGAGAATAGTCTTGCCCCCGAGTTCAACGGGGACATTTTGGAAGATCCCTTCAGGAGAGGATGGTTGTCTTTCATAAGCTCATAAAGTGATGGCAGAGGGTATGAGTTCCGGGGAACCAAGTTCCTGCCATACTGTTTTGGACATGATGCACGTAGATGCACCTTCATCGATGATACACTGATGAACTGTGATGTTCTGTATTTTCACTGGTATTTGAAAAGTGATCAAGGCGGGAAGACGAGGTTCTCCGCTATCAAGATCAAAGGTGATGAGTTGGGTATCTGCAGGGTCGACTGCCCCCAAGGCGGAAAGTAGTGATTTTCGCTGAGTAGGACAAGTCTGGAGGACTTCCAAGACTGACATGGCAGCTGGGGATTGTGCTAAGTCATCTACCAAACTATAGTTATGAGTTGCCCTAGACTGTGGGTTGTGGACATTCTTGTGCAATGGGATGTGAGGGATGTGAAGTGGTGTTTCGGAGGAAGGGCGAGGGATCACCAACGAGGGTCCCGATGGTGGAGGGTTTGTTTCTAGTGGGATGGAAGGAGACTCAGTGGGTGTATGATACTGACGACTACGCATTTGCAGAAGGATTTCTTCCTCACTGGTGAGGAGAATTGTATGCTCTACTGGGTTGTTGGGGTTGAGGTATTGTCCCACTTGAGGTGGGGGGTGTTGTGTGTCCTGTTGGGTGTTTATCACACCTTGATGTGGAATAGGATTTTGCAGCACGATGGGAGGGGGTTGTTGCACGTATTGTTGTGGTGCCTGCTGAGGGGCAGGTTGTGCAGGAGAATGGGGAAGACTACCAGAGTCTTTCAACCATTTGAAATCAATGATCTGGGGGCAATGATGAGTTTAATGGCCGAATTCACCACAAAGGGCACAAGGGAAGATATTTTTAACATTATTTTTCCCTTGGCGTTTATTATTATTGTTGCCCCCTTGGGGGTTTTGGTTCCCTTGGTTCTGGTTGCCCCCAGTTGGTTGGTGCTGTGGGGGTTGATTCCCACCTTGACCTGGGTTGTTGTTATTCCTGTTCCATCCTTTCTTCTTGGCATTGTTCGATGGATGAGTTGGGTTGGTTGTATTCAACTGTTCAAAACTTTGGTATTGTTGAGTAACAGAGGGTTGAACAAAATTTACCCCCGCATGAGGATGTGGGGGAGCCATGGGTTGTGGAGGACCAGGAAATGGGAAGTATGGATTTTGTGGTGGTACCAATCCATAAGGTACATAGGAAGGTGTAGTGCTCTCACTAGTAATATAAGCTGATGTTGAGAGAGTACCACTGTTTGTGGGAATAGGTGGATGTATGGGAGGTGCCGGTGGTGGTCCACTGATGGGTGGAGGTATAGCAACAGGGTATGACTGTTGATAAGGGGGTGGGGGGTAATAAGGAGTTTCCCCATATGCCGGAGGGTATTGAGGTGTTCCATACATCGGTGGTGGTTGGGGTTGTGGACCATGGTGTGTGGTGGCACCTATTAGTCTGTCTGTTGAGTGAGACATCCCAGGTTTGTCTTGGCCAAATGGCACAGGTTTTGGAAGATCAGGAAGTACCGTGTATAAGTACCCTGACTGTGCATAGATGAGGTCATACTGTTGGTCCTTACTGATGGCTTCCTCTTCGAATTGAGGGAAGGTGGAAGCTACATCCTTACTGAGGAGAGAGACAAGTGATCTAAGAAACCAATCAAGACACTGTTGCTTGGTGGTTTCTGCTTTGCACAAACTACGTCGCCTACGCCACTCGTGAATATGGTCAGTGATGTCTGTGGTTGAGGTTTGTTTGAAGTTAGATAGTAGTTCAAGACCATTGTCGTGGTAGATAGGTAATTGGAAAAAGGTCAAGAATGCTTTGGCCAATGACTCAAAGGTTGTGTGAGACCCTGATTTTTCTTCGACATACTATTTAGCCAATGGGTCAGTGAGTGTGCATTGAAATAATCACAGTCTGATGGAATCATCCATAATGTTGTTGGAGGAGCACCATAGGTGAAAGGTCATGACATGGTTGGCAGGGTCATCCCCTGCCTTTCCCTCAAACTTTGGTATGTCTGAAGGTAGTTTGGTTGGCATTGTAGGCCATGTGGGATCATGCAATATAGGATCATTGGTTAGTTTAGTGAGATCTGGTATGTTGAGAGAGGCCAAATATGGCATCTGCAGTGGAGGGGGAGGATTAGCTATGGCCATAGTGTGTTTTGAACCTGACCCGTGAGGGGGGCTAGGTGGGTTGGTGCTCCCTCCTTGAGAGGAAGTGGGTCCCCCGCTTCCATGTAAAGGAGAGTGAGTGGATGGATGACCTTGGGAAGTTGACCCAAGTAATGTAGAATCAAGCAAAGCTGATCCTAAGATAGTAGCACTCACAGGAGTGTGTGAAGGAGGTGTCGATGAGCGGGCACGACCAGATACTCCCCCTAAGATAGGAGGGAGGTTGAGAAAGCGTCGTGAACGACGGGGGTTCTGTGGTTCCTCTATGATGTCAGACTAGCTATGTGTATGTGTGCAAAAAGTGGTGAGAGTAATATAGAAACAAGAGCCTTTGCGTTGACTATTTACACAATATATATATATATATCCAAATCAAATTGTAATCAGATGTGCGCCATACATAAAATGAGAAAGAAGCATATATGTGGGTAAGTGGGTTTTGTCCAAGTGGGGGAATCAAAAGAAAGAAAATGCTCGTGTCCTAGAAGACGTAACGTCCTTCCTCTCAAATAGCACTGGACCTTCCAATAGTACTCAACAGTGGGGTTTGAAGTCACCAGAAGAGAAACTAGTGAAGGATGAAATAATTGGTTATAATGAGGGGTAAAGGGGGTATATCCCGAAAGAGTTGGTGATATTTCCCAATAGCCACACAAAATCCAATCAAGGTGCAATTGTNAGAAACAAGAGTCTTTGCGTTGAATGTTTACACAATATATATATATCCAAATCAAACTGTAATCAAATGTGCATCATACATAAAATGTTTTTTGAAAAAGAAGAATATATATGGGTAAGTGGGTTTTGTCTGCGTGGGGGAATCAAAAGAAAGAAAATGCTTGTGTCCTAGAAGACGTAACGTCCTTCCTCTCAAATAGCACTGGACCTTCCAATAGTACTCAACAATGGGGCCTGAAGTCACTGGAAGAGAAACTAGTGAAGGATGAAGTAATTGGTTATAATGAGGGGTAAAGGGGGCATATTCTGAAAGAGCTGGTGATATTTCCCAATAGCCACACAAAATCCAATCAAGGTGCAATTGTAGCCCACAATTTCCACCTGGGTAGATGTCCTAAAGTTGGTCACTAGGTACCTCGGTCAAAGTGCGACATTTGGATTTTTGGCCTAAGAAATGGGTCATGGGCTGGATCCCGTCCAAGAGGTGGGTGCCTCAAGGGGGGACGCACAGAACAACCGGACCTCGGCCTTCAACCCTTCACAGGTATCTTCCTGCCTTATGGTATTGGAACACTTGACTTGGAGGATTTTAAGTTCCCTATTTGACAACCTCTATGTTTTGACAATGTGAGAACCAGATAACGGGGAGTTTTTTGGATGCCTATCCCCGAAATCCTACCTAGACTAAAAAATTTCTTTTGGCACCTCCTATGGAGGA
>JASDQU010011027.1:169601-193865 GCA_032191745.1 Picea mariana
ACTGGTTTATGAGTAATTTGTTCTTCGCCCACTTAAGTTTATTTACTGATTATCAATCCATGAGAGCACTGGTTCATTTGTTTATCATCTTGACTGTATGAATACGATGTTTGAATTGAGTTATCCCACTGATCAATCTACACAAAACAAAAAAACAAAAAACATTTTTCTTGAAGTTACCAAGCACCTTTGGTCTACAACCACAAAGGGTTTCTTGGAGTGATAACACCCCCGACCACCCGTAGGCTAGGGAATGCCACTCCAAAGAAATATCTTATGCTATGACACCGGTTGATAACATCCCCATCCTTAAATAGGCCGGTCCATGCTACTCTAGGGAACACTTTCATTCTCATACTGCAGAACATACGGTAACATACCCAGTAATCCACTGAGCTATGCCACATAAATTTTCTCTTCAAACTGCATGAAACTTTAAACATATACATACAACACTCTTGTGGAAGCTTTACATATAAACTTAAACAAACAATTACATTATGTAATATACGACTTTATACTGAAATAACAGTAACCATAGATATGCATCATATACAGAAAATTAACCATAAACATACAGACAATTATAATCACATATATGATAAACTGTAACATAAGCATGTAACAACAATGCATCATATCATTTTATCATACGATTGGAACTTATCTTGGAAATATTGTCACCAGCTGCGTACAAACTGTCCATGAACCTCCTAGCCTTAGACTACATTATTCATCACTCTCAGTAGTGAGTCACCCTCGATCTGGGATTGAACTCCACCCAGGTAAAGGGTTCCTAACCAGGATAAGGTTCATGGACAATAGGAAAGACTCATTCTCAGATGCTCACTCAACTAACAGCCTACAGCCTCTCATTCCCCACATGTCTATCCCACCCAAGGAAGTGTGCCCCTTCTCTTCTCAATAGTCCCTTGGCTGCCCCACTTCCCTTCCAGGGCTTCAAAAACAGGCTAGAACAGAAGTCTCAGAGCACCGTAGCTACATTTTATCACCTTCGGGAATCAATCCCCAGCAATTCTCTCGCTCGGAGAATTTCTCACAGGCCTGACAACCCGCTTTTTCATTCCCGCTCCAAGCTAACCAGGTACACCAACTAGAAAAGGCTATGGGAACAGGCTTAGATATGGTGAAATGGATGTCTCAAGGATAACAGACTGCATGAGTGAAAATGGTCAAGGAATCATTGACTGGATAATTGACTGATGGAAGGAATTACCGTGAAACTCATCATGAAAGTGATGGTGAGAATGATGGTCAAGCTACTGGTAAGAATCCCAGTGAAAAGTGACCAAAAGAGATAAGTCCCCATGATATGAATTCACGTCTTCAACTTGACCCTTGTCATATCAGAAGTTACTTTGGTCCACTTGTCCCCAACTTTAGAACTTAGGATAAAATAATTATCCATACTTTATGCTTTAGGAAATATTAATATAATATTCCCTTTTTGTCTTAAGCTTTCTAGATTAACCCTTTCCTTTGAATTTTGGCCCTCCCTTTCCCTAACTGGTGAATTTTAGTCCCCCATCTCTTTTATCGTTATCGTTTTGCGCACAACGATGTATTTTATATTAATCATGAGCCATGTACAAAATAGACGCACTGGCCTTTAACATCTAGGCACTCTGGCCTAATACCAAAACATAAGAAACTCATCTTATAATAACTGGCTCACCAACCTATAACACATATCATATACACAAGTCTCGTTGTCCTCCATACTGCGCACACTTTAGTTATTGCACGCAGTATCTGGGAATGTGCATGCTACATCATTTTACTGCACAGTTCATGCACGCACTATGCCATGGGAAGTACATTACAAAATGATGTCAAAACATCTCACCAACTTATTTATACTTATATTACATTTACAATTGGGTTCAACCAAGGGATATTACAATCCCCTCCCCTTATTTATGCATTGTCCTCAGTGCATCATACACCCATTTACAACAGAGTTTTCAAAAATCTTCAAAAAGATGTGGGTATTTTGTCCGCATTGCATTTTCATGCTCCCAAGTAACATCCTCAGGACCATACCAGGTCCATTGAACCTTAACAATCCATATGGATCGATTCTGGAGCTACTTGACTCTCCGATCCAAAATGCGCATCGGATGCACTTGAAAAGTGCCTTCTTGCTCCACCTAAATCACTTTCCAATCAATAACATGATTATTATCAGGTATATATTTCTTTAGCAATGATACATGGAATACATTATGAACAGACATAGATGCAAGAAATGCAATCATATAAGCAACTAGACCAATCCTCTTTAGAATCTCAAATGGCCCACAAAATATGGCTACCAACTTGGTGCAGCTTCCCAGCTTCAAGGAACTCTTGTTAGCTTTTACTTTCAAGAAAACATGATCACCCACTTTGAATTCTCTGTGGGTTTTGTTCTTATTAGCATAAATTTTCTGTCTTTCTTGGGTAGCTTTTAAATTCTGCTTAATTTTTATCATTTGGTCCTCCATCTCCTTGAGAAAATCTAGCCCAACTATTGTCCTATCAGTTGGATTATCCCAACTCACTGGAGCATTGCACTTTCTACCGTAAAGTGCTTCAAATGGGCTCATCTTCAATGATGCCTAATACCCATTATTGTAAGTGAATTATACCAAGTGTAGGTAGTCTTGACATTTCGATTGTTTTTCCATCACATACATTCTCAGTCTATCTTCTATCACTATGTTCACCCTCTTTGTCTGTCCATCATACTCAGGATGATAAGTTGTACTAAAGTTCATATTCATTCCAAATCCTTTGAACAATCCTTTCTAGAAATTCGAGGTGAATTTCGAGTCTCTTTCGGACACAATTGTTTTACGAATCCCGTGCAATCATGCCACTTCCTTCATGAAAATATCAGCAACATCTGTTGCCTTGTGTGTAGTTTTAAGTGGAATAAAATGGGTAGCTTTCGTAAGCTTGTCCACCACCACCATGATCGAATCATGCAACTTGCTTATTCTAGGAAATCCCGTAATAAAATCCATTGTCACCACTTCCCACTTCCATTTAGGAATGGTTAAAGGTTGCAGCAACCCTACTGGGTGCCTATTCTTATCTTTAACTTTCTGGCATTCCATACATCTAGTGATGTACTCGGCGATCTCTCTCTTCATACCTATACAAAAGTAATGGCTCTTGATCGTTGCCATGGTTTTCTGATATACAAGTTTCCATGCATAAGGAACATTATGCATTTCATGAAAAATCATATGTTTCAGGTCCTGGACATTTGGAACAAAAATTATGTTCTTGCGCAACAATATTCTGTCTATTCCCAAATTATAATTATCCACCTTTTGTGGTATCTTACCATGTTGTAGCATTGCTACCAATTCTCTGTATTGAATATCTGCATTTGCAGCCTCCATAATTTTGATTTTAATATCAGTCTGATACATGATAATGGTTGTAGCATGTAATTCATGCACCTTCCTGCTGAGTGCATCAACCACTTTATTCTCCTTCCCCTTGATATGCTTTATATCAATGTCATATTTGCTTAAAAATTCTAACCATATGCTTTGCCTAGCATTTAGATTTGGCTAATCAAATAAATATTTCAGACCATTGTGGTTTGTTCTTAGCTCAAACCTCTTTCCCATGAGGTAGTGTCTCCATTTCCTCAAGGCATGCACTATGGCTGCCAACTCCAAATCATGAGTGGCATAGTTTCTTTCATGATCCTTCAACTTCCTTCATTCATAACATATGACAAACCCATTTTGACTGAGGACTCCACCAAGTCCTTCATTACATGCATCGGTGCATACGATGAAGTCTTCATCTGGGTCTGCGATCCTCAATATTGGAGCACTTGTCAATAATTGTTTCAAGTGTTGGAAACTCTTCTCGCTATCCAGTGTCCACTGAAACTTCACTCCCTTTCTTTGCAAAGAAGTGATTGGGTGTGCAATCTTTGAGAATCCTTAAATAAATATTTTTTAGTAGCCTTCAAGACCCATGAATGATCTCACCTCTGTCACATTCTTCGGCGTTGACCATTCTCTAATGGCCTCTATCTTCTCAATATCCACTGCTATCCCATCCTTTGAAATGATATGTCCCAAATAATGAATTTGTTTCTGATAAAATGATCACTTTCTCAATTTGGCATACAAATGATGTTCCCTTAATACTTGCAACACCATCCTCAAATGATGTTCATGTTCTTCCTCTAGCTTGTAATATATAAGAATGTCATCCAAAAAGACAATGGCAAACTTTTCCAAATACTCTTGGAAAACACCATTCATTAAGCACAGGAAAACAGTTGGTGCATTAGACGACCCAAATGGCACCACTGTGAACTCATAATGACCATACCTTGTCCTGAAGGTGGTCTTGTTGACATCTTCTTCTTTAATCCTTACCTGATGGTATCCTGATTTGAGATCTATCTTTGAAAATATCTTTTCATCCTTCAATTGATCAAAGAGGTCATCAATCCTTGGCAGAGGATACTTGTTCTTAATAGTCACTTTATTCAGCTGTCTGAAGTCAATACACAGCCTTAGTGTTCCATATTTCTTTCTCATAAAAAAGACTGGGGTGCCCCAAGGTGACATGCTTGGGCATATATACCCCTTCTTCAAAAGTTCTTCAAGCTGCATTTGCAACTCCTTCAATTCTGGTGTATTGTTGACGGGCGAAATTGATCGTCTGCCAAATGGAAGAGTGGAACCGGTCCGGGTTTGTCTAATAACCCAAGCCGTTTTGGATGAACCACCCTGACGGGTTTAGCGGCTCCATTAGCCGATCTAAAGTCCTAAGAAACAAAAAGAAAAACTACTCTAAATTAACTAATCTAACTAAAACTAACTATTAAAACAAACTAAACTAATCTAACTAAAAAGAAATAAAACAAACTAATAAACTAAACTAACTATTCTATATACAATCTACTATCTAATACTATACTAACTCTAACTAATTAAATATCTAACTACTAACAGAAATATAACTTATTCACAAAATGTACAATATCTACAATTTGCAGATTTGAATAAAACCTGAAAAACTCATTTGCATTCTGCCCTAAGACAGAGAAAGATATTTTTTGTTGATTTTATAATTTTATGAACAAGAGATAAAACAAAAACTAACTAAACTAGACAAATAATATACTAATTCTAACTACAAATCTAACTAACATATATCTAACTAAACTACTTAAATTATACTAACAAATTAACTATTAAATACTAAAAAACAAACTGACCTGAAATAACGCTCCAGGTTTGTCCTGTGTATGATGATTGTCTTAGCTGATCGGAGGGAGGAAACCCACACTGAATTATCCTGGGGCTCCTTGTAAACAGAAAGTTGTAGTGCTCTTTAATATAATTATAGGATAAACAAGACATAAAAATTACAACAATCATATGATTTATAAATCTTCACAGTTAGATAAACCTGTATGCAAAGACTTATAGAAAATAATTCAATTGATGAAGAAGAGAAATCTGTCATTCATTAACTGAACAAAGTAATTGTTGTATTTTTTAAGTATTGAAAGAAATCAGATATGGATAGCAAATTAATTAAATCATATCATTCTGCAATAGACTATGATATCTAAAGTAGTCTATAATCAACTGCAAATGACATGCATAAACTTGAAACAAAAGATTGATATATTGAAAAGCGAAAGCTGTAGCAAAATATCAAATCCTGTCTCAGTTTGTATTAGAAGTCCATAGCCTGGTTCTTCCACAAGTGAGGATGCTCCTTATTACAAAAAATAATAAGTATTTAAAGGTCTTCTACAGGGTAAAAC
This sequence comes from Picea mariana, assembly GCA_032191745.1. Lineage (NCBI taxonomy): Eukaryota > Viridiplantae > Streptophyta > Pinopsida > Pinales > Pinaceae > Picea > Picea mariana. Next base: position 175,423 of record JASDQU010011027.1, read on the forward strand.
ATCCCTGTAGAAGTTATCAAAACTGTTTACATAAAATCTGGGAAGATGTCCCAAGTCTGACTAAACTAGGAACCTAAAACAAAACTAAATCACACAAATATCTCCTAGACTGTCCAATATGTCCAATGCAATTCGGATGTACCTGAAAGGTGTTCAAAATGGACAAGTTAGAATGGTATTTTATTAATAAAATGATAAAAAATCTAATTCTATAGACTAGCTACAGAATCTTGCGATTCTGTAGATGGTCTAAATAAGACACAGAATCAACATTAAAATCAACTCAAATCTTTTAAAGAATTGAATTCAACTAACATCCAATAGCTATTTGAAAACGAATCATTCAAATTGAAATTGTTATACCATTTTGAACTCAAACAAGACCAAGATCAATCAAATGACTACAGAGATATGTGTACTCTGTTTCGTTCGTTACCACAAAGTCGGGTGAACAAAATCATATCGAACAACAATGAAATTGTTTCATATCAAATTGAAATAGATACAATTAAAACAAATAATACACAATTGTTATGCTACCTCATCAACAGGAAACACGATCGAATCCAAACAAGATCATTTTAAAATCGACATAACTGTATAACAAACGATTCATGCCATGAGTGAATTAAATCAAAACTGGCGCGTAAATGTTCACAAACGAAATCATAATGAGATCAATCAACAGGATCTGTAGGATTAGTTCGATCATCTATTATTGCTATTTGGGGAAAACAAACTCGATTGACAATGAACGAAACCATTCATTTCAAAACAAATTATAACCGGATTTGACAGAGATAACGAATGTCGATCAATTCGTTTTGCAAATCAAACAGAGCAGCATCTATAATATGAATCCAACTCATAAAAAAATCTTTCCAACTCAAGATATGGGATAATCCAATCAAAATAAGAGCGAATCGAAGAGTTGGGGTTTAACATAGTTATTATGAATCAAAACTGCTCCATGATTCGGGAGTGGATATCATTTGCACACGCTTAAATGAGAGTATCGTTTTCATACAAAACAGAGTCGTTCTTTCCAAATCAGAGCCGAACAGAGTTTTATTCCTGTTTTAGAAGATTACATGACACAGCATATTAAAAGATTGTAACAACCAAACTCACGAAATCGTTTCGAAAATCAAATCATCAAAACTCAATTAGGGTCGATGTGATCCGACTACAATGAAATCATACCAAATCAAAATATGATCGTGCTCTAAATTTAGCATGAAAACCTATTGTTCAAGTTGGATACAAACAAATTCAATTGAAAGCAAACCATCGATTTTTTTAACTTAACAGACAAACGAATCAAATCCGATGAAAATCTATCAGTGGCTAAACTGGGTATGAGCAAATCGTGTATCCAAATCGAAACTTCATTTATTTTTAGAAAAGCGAAAACAATGTACAGGATGAACAACATTATGATAGAGCTATTTTGAATGATAGACAGAGCTATTTGAAAATGAAATTCAAATCATTATATTAATCCTGGTCATTCACAAAACTAAAATGATATCAAAATTCATACATGTATGATGAGCAGACAGCTTGATCATGAAAATTTGGAGTTGACAACGGCTGTGGCCATTTCAACATTCTTAAAAATGATGGAACCAGTGGTTCCCTGCTTCCTATCAGTTTCTTGAAGTTTGTCTCTTTGGCTGGTCAATAGTGCAACTTGATTTTCCAATGATTGGATTTTCGATTGAAGTAGAGGAACGTCTATATAGTATCGTTCCAACCACAAATCATTGGTCACAGGACGACTGTCCGGGCTTCGAAAGTGCAGGTGAGGGTTTGGTTACATTGATGAGGGTTTCGTTAGGTAGTTCGATCCTAGGGTAGCTAGGATTATTCTTTAGGCAAGGGGGAAGATTGGAAATGAATTCATAAGGTGGCTCGGAGCACAGACCCTGTGAGTAAGGGTACTCACTAGCTAGGAAGCGTTCTGTGTCAGAGTCTGAATCCTCACTAAGGACTATGGGCTTCTGCTCAACATTAGGTTTAGGCTTATTCCTAGGCATTCTCGAGATAAGTCGAGCATTCTTTTTACCTTTTCCATCAACAGTAGGGTTACCCCTAAACTTTTTTCTCACATGCTTTTTTATAGCCTTGTCCTTGTCTATTAAGATGTCGGGTAAGTCAATATCAGGGTCGATCGAGGGTTTAGGAGAAGGAAGTAGGACATGGAAGGGAACGGGTGGCTCGACCTTGGTTTCACTGACCATAGGCTTGTCAACTTGGATGGGCTCAGCAACAGCAAAACCATTTTGATAGATAAAATCTTGCCAGCTATCACCATGGCGATTCAAGTGATGAACAACGATGAGTCTGATTAGGCCATGGTGGAACAGGCTACTATCGGCCTTCTCCCTTTTAAACCTTTTTGACATTTTATATAGGCTACGCTGGAAGTAAAAGGGCATATTCAATGGGTATCCCATAAAATTCATTAACAAACGAAGGTGGTAGAGAAAAACGAGTCCATATTGACCCTCACAGGTCACGAATTGTTTGACCACCATCAAAATATCATGCCATCGTGGTTTAATCGTGGATATGGGCATACCTATGTCACAAGATGTGACCTTTCGTGAGACGAACAGTAGCGGCCATGGAACCTCCTCGACCTTAGAGTTTTTAAACCAACGTTGGCCCGAGGATGGTAACCCTGTAGTAGAACTAATAAACTCCTCATTGATTTCCAACTGAATGTCACCCACCTTGGCTCTACAGCCATCAAAATTCAGGGTGAACTGTTGTGCAACAAATAAATTAAAACCCTCGAATCACTGTACAAAGGTGAGCCAACCGTTATCCTCTAAGTCTTTCCAGGCATTGTCGAATAGTAGCAAGGATTGGCTACCATTCGGCTCGATTCACACCACCGGTTCCATGGAGCCGAGCACACGGTAAGTCCATGGTTTGGATCATAGCACACACAGGAGTAGAGTGCACGAAGGGTTACCCGAGCTAGCAGAGGTAAAACAGGGATAAGGGATAGGCATAAATGACATCGTGCGAAGGTGGTGGAGCTATTTGCTGGCCATGCATAATAGTTATTGCCAATGGTACAACCGTCGGCACTTATAGCTATTCAACCCACTATTGTATGGTTTAACAATCATGTCATTTGCCCGACCAATGAAACCAATGATAAGTGTATTAATTATTTGCGCAAGCAATGGTTATACCATAGTTTTAAAACCAATCATACAAATTGAAATCAATACCAAGTGTTTAACCAATGTGCCATGCGTTGTATCAATTCATATCAAGAGTTTAAGCGAGGTACCAATGCATTTTGAACTAGGTGTCATATCAAATGAAATATATCAAGGGTTTAACCATAACACCTATATATCTTATGAAACCAATGTGCAAAGTAATTTGATCGAATAACATGTAAATACAACTGCCAATGCATCGTAATTTAATGAAACGAACATACATAATCAGTCAAAGAATGCCCAATGAGTGCAGATCAAAAGGTCTTTCCAACTGTATAATGATAAGTAAAATGTAAGCTCAATAGGCATATCGACAAGAAGGATAACGACAGTTCAATAATGATTTTAATGCAATTTCGAAAGACCAATTTTTCACGCTTACATTCGTGAAAACAAAAATGACTGTAAATGTGAAAATGTCGCAAAAATAAAAGTGTCGTTTATTTGAGAATTGCGACGAAAAATTGATGTTTGCAAAACATTGGTGTAGGTAGCTTATAAGACAATGGAAAAATGTAAATTGGCTGCCAACATGTACTCATTTTGTAAGGAGTCTTTGATACTAGCATTGCACCAGGCATCAACTTTATAGATAAATCAATGTCTCTTCCTGGGGGTACTCTGGGTACCTCCTTGAACACATCTTCAAAATATTTCAGGACTGCATAAATCCTTGGCACATATTTGCCCATGTCCTCCACTGTTTCATCTTACTGTACATTGTGAACAACCCTTCCTTTTTCACCTCTGTGAGGACAATATCTGAACCTACGGTCTCCTTTACAACCCCAACATTGCATAGGTGGTTTCCTTGGCCCTTGACTCCCTGTGTCAATCATTTTGGGTTCTTTAGGAATTTTCTATCCTTGTGGATTATTTCTGAAGAATGGTGGCTTAGCTCCCTTCTTCCTCTGATCCGTATTGAATTTCTTATTGTCTTCCCAAGCCTTTTGGAAAGCTGGCCTTGATTTCTGTTGATCATATAGGCATTTATCTCACCTTATGGTCTCTTATAATTTCTTGGGATCATCATACTATATTTTTTCACTGATGAATGATGGAAATCCACTCAAATACCCTTTGAATTTTGACTGTTGCATCCTTGATGAAGGAGACATACTTCAGAAATTCTAGAAATCTTCTCTCATATTCATCTATGGTCATACTTCCAAGCTTGAGTTCAAAGAACTCTTTCATTTTCTTGTCATAGTATCTCTTTGTCAAGTACTTCTTCTCAAAATACTTCTTGAATTCCCTCCAAGTAATACTTTTCTCTTCAATGTGTTGCACCTACACAAGTTGATCCCACCATATGGAGGCCTTTCCTTTGAGTTGATAGATAGAAATTCTACCTTCTGCATGAGAAGAATAATTATGCAATTGAAAATACTTTCTCATGCCCAACAACCATGTTTTTGCATCTTCATCCTTCTTTTTCTCACCATCAAATGTAGGAGGTTTGATTTTGTTCATTTCTCCTCATAGCTCATCCACCCCAGACCACTTATACCTTCTGACAGGGGATAGACTTCAGTTGTTGCCTTCTCTCTTATTGGAATGCCTTAGGGAATGATGGTGATGTCTACTAACACTTTTTGTTTTTCTTTTATCATCTGAAGGCTTGTGACTTCCAGATTTGCTTGAGCCACTCTCCTTAACCAATTTGTTTTCTATTATGTTCAAGCCCTCCAATAACTTCATGTTGAAGTCATCCTAATGCTCTTTGTCTCTCATAAGCCTTTCATTATCAACTTTATGGCTTTGGACATCTTTCTGCAAGTTCTTAATGGTCTCATCCATATTCATGTTTTCATTCCTTTCTTCTCCATGTCTGTTGGAGTTCGTTTCTTCAATGCCCAAATGGACATCCACCCCTCTGCTCTCATCTTGTTGACTATAATTCTTCCGTTCTTCTTCCATTCCTATGGACTCTGCACTAGTTTGATCTGATCTAGTTGTTGTTAATTCTGCAAAACGTCCAGCGATCAAAACTTATCAGGCTAACAATTCAACAATTCATGAGAATATGCACCATTTTGGTACAATATATACATTAGAATTATCTCTCCCAATTTCCTAGTGTTATCACCATGAAAATTCTAGATAAGACCCAAGTCTTGAAAACACAGACGTGCAATGCCTTCAGAGATACATCTGTGCAAGAAGACGGTTTTCCGAAACCACTTTTTCCAAGATGCGGTATCACGTGTCTCAACATGTCAAATCCACCACTCATGGAGCGGGTGACGGCTAGTCAAATCACCCCACTTCACTCATTTGATACTTCGCAACCATGTGACGTCAGCTGAACGCTGCCATGTAGTGAACTCAAAAGCTAATCATTCGAAATGGATTAGCCGAGCATGGAAACCCAATGCTCTTGTACGTAATCCATCTGCGCTTCATAATTGGAATTCTATAACTACCAATCCTCAAGTATGAAGGTATCTGTGTATCCATAACCGAAGTAATCTCCAAACTGCTCGACTTTCTGCTCTCTGTAAAATTATTTTGGTATCCACAACCTGAGATACATGGACAAGGCTAAATCGAGTGAGACTGGTTATTTGAGCAACATGCTAGACTTTCCTGCAAATAAGGAGGAAAGGGTCCTTGCACACATTCTAGCGACTAAATTCCACACAGAGATGGCTATAGACTCGCGGTTGGAAGTCAGGTTGAATCCCACTATGAAGGATTTATTCATCAATAGTCCAGCCGCTAAGAAGAAAAGGATCAAGCAACAGAAGAAGGAGGAATCCACGACTGAAGCGTCTGAAAGTGTTGGAGAGAATCAACTRGTCTAGATAGATTCTTTAAAGGAGGAGATCACTAAGCTGAAGTGAGTCTTCAATTAATACTAAGCATGTTCTAGTGAATTTTTGAACAGCTGGTAGCGGAGGTAAGGAGCACCAGATATGATAGGCCTATTCTTAAACGACCCTTTTTACCACAGGATAATTGTTGTCATCCCCCTTTTGTAATTTTGTGATTAATATGATTATATAAATACAAAAGCGGATTTTAGACTATTTATTACAAAATTCTATCTAGTGGTGTTATGAATCTTGTTTTCTTTTATAGTATGCTTTTCTTGTAAGATTATTTTTCACTTTCATTTGTCTGAATCAAAGGAATAAAAAAATTCGATTTTTTTTTTAATTAATACTTCGATGTGTTTGTGTGTTTCTTTTTCTTCTAATATTATGCAATTTAAACTCAGACTCATCACCTTCCAAGCGACTTCGCACGCACTAAACGTCGACCTGTGCATTTATATTTATCATGCATAGCAACATCTCAAGGTAAAACAGTTTTTTGCACACCGATATCCACTATGCATTTCTTCTTCGTCACACCGACAACTTGCATGCACTACTTTTGCGTTGTGCGCCAATATCCAATGCGCACAGTTTTGGTATCACGGACCGATACTCCACATGCATTTCTCCCTATGCATTGCACCATGTCAAAGTTCAATATGTTCCATCACACACAATTATCTGTGCGCACCATTGAATACACTTTCGTGAGACAACTTATACTTATACTATGTGCGTACCAACAAAAGTCCTATGTGTTAAGCAATACTTGCGCACCCCATGTGCACATTACTATGTGCGTGCTTACCGCACAGGGATAAATTCAGTGTGTGCATCCACACATAATAATCTTCCGTGTGTGCCAGCACGCAAACATTTTCCATGGACACTCCATGACTTGAATTTTGGTTGCATCGAAGTTACTCTTCTATGAATATTCGCTTCAACTGAACCCCTCTGGCCCATCCAGGCTCAATATTGAAACTGAAGCTATGATACCAATTTGTAACGTTCCCCTGGCCACCCGYRGGCTAGGGAATGCCACTCCAGAGCAATATCTCATGCTCTGACACCATTGTAACATCCCCAACCTTAAATAGGTTGGGTTATGCTACTCTAGGGAATTCTTTCATTCTCTTACTGCGGAACATACAGTAACATACCCAGTAATCGACTGAGCTATGCCACATAAATTTTCTCTTCAAACTGCATGCAACTTTAAACATAAACATATAGCACTCTTGTGGAAGATTTACATATAAACATAAATAAACAATTACATTCTGTAATATATGACTTTATACTGAAATAACAGTAACCATAGATATGCAGCATATACAGGAAAATACCCATAAACATACAGGCAATTATAATCACATATGTGATAAATCGTAACATAAACACGTAACAACAATGCAGCATATCATTTTATCATACGATTGGTACTTATATTGGAAATATTGTCACTAACTGCGTACAGACCATCCATGAACCTCCCAGCCTTAGACTACACTATTCATCACTCTCAACAGTGAGTCACCCCTGAGCTAGGACTGAACTCCACCTGGGTAAAGGGTTCCTAACCAGGCTAAGGTTCATGGACAATAGGAGAGACTCCATCTCAAGTGCTCACTCAACTAAAAACCTACAACCTCTCATACCCCACATGCCTGTCCCACCCAAGGAAGTGTGCCCCTTCTCTGCTCAATAGTCCCTCGGCTGCCCCACTTCCCTTCCAGGGCTTCAGCAACAGGTCAAACCATAAGTCTTAGAGCATTGTAGCTGTAGTTTATCACCTTTAAGAATCAATCCCCAACAATTCTCTTGCTCAGAGAATTTGTCACGGGCCTAACAACCCGCTTCTTCAATCCCGCTCCAAGCTAACCAGGTACACCTATCAGAAAAGGCTATGGGAATAGTCTCAAATATGGTAAAATGGATGTCTCAAGGATAATGGACTGCATGAGTGAAAATGGTCATGGAATCATTGACTGGACAGCTCAGTGATGAAAGGAATCACTGTGAAACTCATCATGAAAGTGATGGTGAGAATGATGGTCAAGATGCTAGTAAGAATCCCCATGAAAAGTGACCAAAAGAGTTAAGTCCCCATGATATGAATGCATGTCCTCAACTTGACACTTGTCATATCGGAAGTTACTTCGGTCCACTTGTCCCCAACTTTAGAACTTAGGATAAAATAATTATCCATACTTTATGATTTAGGAAATATTAATATAATATTTCCTTTTTAGCTTAAGCTCTCTAGCTTAGCCCTTTCCCTTGACTTTTGGCCCTCCCTTTCCCTAACTGGTGAAGTTCAGTCCCCCATCTCTTTTATCATGGTCGGTCTATGTGCAACGATGTATTTTATATTAATCATGAGCCATGTACAAAATAGGCACACTGGCCTTTAACATCTAGGCGCTCCGGCCTAATACCAAAACATAAGAATCCCAGCTTATAATAATTGGCTCACCAGCCTATAACATATATCATATACACGAGGCTCACTTTCCTCCATACTGCGCGCACTTTAGTTACTACGCGTGGTATCCGAGAATGTGCATGCTACATCATTTTACTGCGCAGTTCATGCATGCACTATACCATGGGAAGTACATTACAAAATGATGTCAAAACAACTCACCAGCTTATGTATACTTATATTACATTTACAATTGGGTTTGACCGAGGGATATTACAACCTTGGTTGGGGATGCCCCCAGTCGACCCTCCTGACATAGGTACTGAACCTTCCCAGGGTTCCACTGAGTGTGGGAGGGGTTGCCCCTAATAGAAATCCCTTGCAAAGGAAATGATCCCTGCCAAAGATTTCCAAGACATTGTGATGAGTAAATGCATGTCATCGCTCCCTGTGAAGGAATGAAACCTTTCGTAGGGTTTTATTGACAAAAAATCGGTTTTCCCCCAACCAAGAAAGCAGACAATTAGAAAGAATTATTTCCAAACACACTGAACAAATAAAAAGGTATAGACCCCACCAGAGTCATGTAGGATTTAGGTTCATGTCTCCCCTCACTGAACAAACTAGAGTTATTATTAATTATGATCAATAGTTGGAAAGCACCTCTGATTGAAGGGGATGGGGGAGGGATGTGACCCCCACCATAAGGGATAATGTTGAATGGGGTAGTGGTTCCCGCGACAGATCCTTGCAAGGGAGAATTATAGCTCTCTGCCCCCAGACCAACAGTCTATAGAGTATGACTGGAGTCAAAACCCGACATCCCATATGGAAAGGGAGTGTCAGACGCGTTATGTATAGAGGGAAAAATGGTCAAAGTCATTGAAGGGATTGTTCCACTACCCAAAGTAGTGGGTGTCTAGAAAACCATAGTCATGAGAGGCGGAGGTGGGGGAGGAGGTACAACACTCCCTCCTATGACAACCGATATGGGAGTATGAGGACTCCCAGATGAAGTAGAACTAGTTTCTTCCATTGTTGCTCATCGAACAAACTGATGTTCAAGTGAAGTCATCTCAGGAGGGACTACCTGAATTAGAAGTGACGTCGATAAGTTAGTGATCAGAGGGTTTGCAGGCTTGAAGCCTTCACCTTTGAGGTTAGAAACAATGGACTCCTTCGGTGTAGGAAAATACTCTCTAGGAGATGGCTAAGGAACAGTTTCTTGTGGCCCAATCACTTCGAATGAACCCTCTTGATCTAGTCTGCACCTCAACGGTGGCAGAGGTGGCTCCAAAGTAATTGACGGAAAGCCTTGAAGCCTACGCAAATGATGGATTTGTTGATCTTCCACCTTGTGAAATGGTCAACTGACACTGTAAGATTGAGCTAGAGTGAAACACAGAGCACACACTAAAAAGTTCCTAACAGAAAATCAAGCAAACAACTGACTGGCAGGAAGAACATTTATTCCAATCGACACTAGAGAAACTTACCAGTGCAAGTGTAAATTCAACACGGAAACACCCCTGGGTATACTCTACAAAGCATGATCCGATGTATGCCCTGGGTATCGTGGTATACCCCAACAGTCACCTATGTAAGTCCCTAAAAATAGGCAACTAGTTTTCCAACTCACAGTTAGTCACCAGGAGGGTACAGTCGACAGTCAAGATGATCGTAATGAGCATGATAACAAAGTTTGAATCCTTTCAAGGATACCAAAGGAAAATGCTTCGGAAGACAACTGAGGATCTCAAACAAATTCGAGGTCCATGAGGCTCCATAGTCAAATGCGATCAATTTAACTCCCAACAACGACCCTCAATATACGATCCCCACTATACTTTGTATAGCTTTGGAGGGGTTATCTCCTCTACCTTTCCTCATGCGACCTCGTGTTTAGCCCATGTGTTGAGGGGGTCCCTGGTTTACTCTTACGAAACTAGACTCTGACACTCCCTATCACAGACTCTTATGTTTGTTTAAACGGCCTTGAAGAGTTTCCTCTCCACACCTATTTCAAGGCCCTAGATCCTAGACTACTTGGTTAATGTTACAAACAAAAGTCTATTTGATTTTAAGTGTTAATAATTGATTTTAAATGGATTTATTTACTCAAAAGGGTATGGACGTGCAACGTATGGTGTTTACAAGAGATGGAAGAGAAAAAAAACTTTAGATCATTTGTACAAAAGCAAACTAGGTTCTTCAATTGAAAGAAATGGCTTTTAAATCTTTGTAAATTCAAACTTTTTTGAAATGGTATTCCAAAATCCTATAATGCAAAAAGTTTCCTAGAATGTGCTTTTCGTTTAACAATGTAAATGCAAACTACTAAACTTTTAGGAAAATAGCAAAGAAGGAACTTTGAAAAAGAACTCTTTTCTTTTCTAATAAACAACCTATGCTACAACTACCAAACATAAATGCATAACTAAATGCAATAATTTTTTATTTTTTGAATGCTTAGGAAAAAAAATCACAAGTAAATGATATTTTTTATTTTTTCAAAGATTAAACAAGATAAAGAGAAAATAAACCCAAGACTAACACAAACTCTAAACCACTGCCTGAACGTAGGGATTCACTGGAATCCACAAGAGGATCTAACACTTATAGGTCCGCCCTAAACCTCTATAGAAAAAAAAAAGAAAATAAAGAAATAGCAGGGGTTCTTTTCAAAGAGAAAGATAAACTGAATCTTTAACCCAACCAAACACAATTAACAGAGACCCTGAAGAGTTTCAAAAAGGCATGAGAATCACAAAACTTCTTTCTAGGAAACGAAAAATCCCCTTTTTTTTAAAAGCCTTGAAAAACACAGAGACGTGTCTTGTGAACAAGTAGCTTGTGTATGTACGTAGGTTGTATACTATGCAGACTATGTATGTACACGGGCTATACAGAGGACAAGATGCATACACCTCTGCAAAATTTCAAAAAGAAAAAATGTTTGGATAAATGACTAGGCAAGGAAGGATGGTAGGCACCTGGAAGGTGACTAGAGACCCTAAATTGACTTAGTAAATTTGGAAAACTAAAAAAGAAACTGAAAAAACCAAATCAAACCAAAATCTCCCACTAATACCCTAGAGAGACTCCCTAGTGGAGTCACCAATTCTGCTATGGGGAAAATTCCCCCTATATTGGGTCAAAGGTAAAGGCAGAGCACTAACTCCCTTAAAAGACAATTCCACCCCAAAAATACCCCAAAACCAACTAAACTAAGTGATGAGAAAGAAAGGAAAGAGGATTAATGAGTGCACCTTTAGTCATTGTTGTTAGTGTCAGCCTCTTTCGCTTGTTGTTGCCTCCTAGATTACTGGTCTCCTCCCAAAGTTGACCTGCAAAATGTTAGGAATACAATGCAACAACATATGTTATCTCTACTAATCACTTTAAAAGTTTAGACATAGATATAAATGCACAAATCAACAAAAGCATGTAGACATAGGGTTTTGGGAAAAGAATGAACTCTTTTATTCAATTTTAAGATAAAAAGGATTACAACCTTCATCAACAATCGCTCTACGAACCAAGTCCGAGCTCCTCTATCGTGGCTCCAAGTGCATCAATCCCAATTATCTTATCGCAACCAACATATCGCCAAGGGAAGGAATATGGGTTGCATAAGGAGAAAGGTTGGAGGGGAAGGTTGAGGCCAAAACTATGAATAGGATGCAAATCTTGGGCAAAGATGTTGAAGGGATTTTGGCAAAGTTTTCTTATTCTATTGCTTGTCTCTCTAAATGAAACCCCAAGATCTCTTTTTATATGAGAAAAATATGGTTATTCGGTTTGGGGATGGTCTACAAGGGGTAAAATAGTTAGGAAACCCTCTATAGCCCATAAACTCCATCGAATTTCATGCAATTTATATTTTTTGCAACTGTTGGAGGTAAACGTGGACTAACTAGAATGCAACTCGTGTATGTACGCGGGCTAACTAGCATGCAACACACGTGTGTATGCGGGCTATTAGTGCACCAAGGCGCATACACTATCCAAAAAATGGTTTTTTAAGAGGAAGCCTCAACAGTGTTCTGGAAAAGTATGTAAGTGGAAAGGCCAAAGTCTTGTATGAACATATAAGGCATTTTTGGACTATAACATACACACACACACACACACACAAATTGCTTCTCGACAACAAAAATGGGTTAGATCTCGGTTAGCTTACCCAGAAAGTGCAAGTTTTCTCTCTGTTTCTGGTTTACCAAGATCACATAGAGCACACAAAAAAGAGCATATGTAGACCAGAAAACACTTTTCTCTCTATTTTTTTATTTTTCAAGATCGCACAAAGTGCAGGGAAAAGAACGTATGCAGACTAGAAAGAGTAGCAACCTGAAAACAAAAACAAAAAACTGAAGTATTATCTCTATAACAAAAATTCAAAAAGGGTGTATTCAAGCTTTATAGCTCCAGATATGACCGAAATGGTTGTATATTGGGAAAAACAAAACCTTTTTGAGTGAAATGAAAAGATTTCCTAACTGAAATGAGTGCTCTAGACGTAATGAAATAGTCTCGTCAGCCCAAAAGTATACGAAAATAGTAGAAACCATAAATGCAACAATAAGGCTTCAAGATCTCGATCTACAATGGGAGCGAGTATTCAAACAGAGTCTGATACCATGTTTGACAACAAAGTTATTCCAACAGACAATGAACACCTTTAGAAACACTCACACAACCATATTAAAAATCAACACACCAATGTTTTTAAGTGGTAAAACCCATGTGGGGAAACATCAATGGCCCCAACCAATGTTCATCCAATGTGGCCACTTGAGGCAAATTATCAATGCAAAAGAAAAATATTACAAGATAGTTTCTCACAATCGATCATCAACTAATGACCCTTCATTCCCTTTAAATAGAGATGGGCCAATCAAGTGTTAAGCCACATATCAATGTAGCCATTAAGATTGAGAAGAATATGATCCATCAGATCACTCTATGTTGGGAACATATCGTGACTGTCTGATTACAAATGCATACTAAATAAATACACTAGGAAATACACTTTAACCTAATGACACATTAGACCAAGTTGATCTTAATTAAATTCTAAGCGTCTAAATATCCTAATAGATATTTCATTTGTTCTTGGGATTCTTTCCATGTTCATGCAAAAACCTTGTGAAGGACATTGGTCTGCTACAAAAAGAGTTCTAAAATACTTGACGGAAACTCAAGATTTTGGACTCAAGTGCTCTAAGGTGGATGACTTCAATTTGATTGGATATTTTGATTGAAAATTTGTTGGGGGTAAAGAAAATGGAGTGAACTTCAGGATATCTCACGAGTCTTCGATAAAAAATTGTCTCCTAGAGATCATGTAAACAACTAGTTCCAACAAATTCCACAACAGAGGCAGAATATGTGGAAGTTATAGAAGAAACAAAGAAGATTGCGTAGCTCGGGAAAATACTTGAAGATTTGTAGGAGAAACATGTGAATTCTACTCCTCTTTTGGTTGAAAATACTTCGACGGTCAAGCTGGTCAAGAATCCCGGATTCCAAGATTGAACCAAGCACATCAACACAAAGTACCATCTGATTCAATATTCACTTGAGACATTGTTCCACAAATGAGAAAATTATGGGCATTTTCACCAAAGCACTTGCAAGAGAAATATATGCAAAGTTCAGAATGATGCTTGGACTCACAAACACCTCTTCAAATTAAGGGGGGGAATGTTGGATACATAATCCTTGCGATTATGGTATTTTGCAAATATCATTGTACATGTTATTTAAGAAAAATAGGAAGAGTAATAGGTGATGTGAAGAATCATTCAAACCTATTGGAAGATGAAACCAAAGGTCATGTCAAATTGTATTTATGAATGTCTCACGTTAATACAAATCATCCAGTGTGGAGTTACTTATTCTCTACCCATACCTAACGTAGTATGATCTAATAACATAAAATGAAATTTCTAAGTTTATTTTGATTTTTATGATTTATCAATTTATGAAGTTTAGTTTTATTACAAATATTTTGAAAATTAAATTTAATGTGTTTACATATTTAATATTAAAAAAATGATTTTTAGAAAAAAATTATAATTATAATAAAAATAAAGAAATTAAAGTTGTGGATAATCCAACTATTAAAAAAACATGTTGAAACCAAAATGTAAAGAGAAATGCCACATTTAGAGAATATTGATAGTGGTAGAAAAGACACTAATGATCTAAAATGAACTTCACTAAAAGGGGGACAAGATGGAAGGACATACTATTTTCACTTTAATGTCTTTTCTTTATTCTTGAAACCAAAAGTAACCCAACACATATTTCATATGTTGTTTTGCAACATAACATGATGAGGGAACCAATAAAAAGGGACAAGATTTGGGGGCTTTCTATTTTCACTTTGGTGTGTTGCCTTTGTTCTTGAAACCAATAGGGACCCAAACACATATTCCATATGATATGTTGTTGAACAATATAACATGCAAGGACCCAATACATAATACATATTTTTCTCAATGTTGTTGAGAAAGATAACGTGTTAATTTAAAATTAAATTGTTGAATCTGAGAATCAATAATAATAATAATAGAAAACATACTATTCAATTTATTAATAATGTTCTCCATAGTGGATAGTTAATCCAAGATGTTAGAAAAAATATATATTTGAATTAAATCTCCTTTCTTAAAAATCACAAGATGTTTTTCTATAATCATGTTTGAGGTTACCAAAGTGCAATCAAAGTTATTATAGATTATGTTATCTTAGATTTATTAAGAGTTTCAATTCATTAAACACATAAAAATAAACAATTTTTTTTAATGTTTAAAAGAGTTTAAACATTTTTTTAAATATTTATTTGTTATTATTTTTATTATCAGTATATATTAACTTAATATTATACATATTTTTTTATGTGAGTCTTTATAAAATATTTAAAATTTTTCTAAACATTAAAAAAAATAATGTTATCTTAGATTTATTAAGAGTTTCAATTCATTAAACACATAAAAATAAACAATTTTTTTTAATGTTTAAAAGAGTTTAAACATTTTTTAAAATATTTAATTGTTATTATTTTTATCATTAGTATATATCAACTTAATATTATACATATTTTTTTTATGTAACTCTTTACAAAATATTTGAAATTTTCCTAAGCATTAAGAAAATTAATTTCAATGTTAATACTATAAATTGAAATAATTTCATAATGGATAGAAAATTATATAAAACAAACTAACTTTATCATGATTATCCTCTTAACTTTACAAGGGAAAATGATTTCTTACATTTATTTATGGAAAAATCAAAAGATACCCAATGGTCCATGACAATAAAAAGGGGCAAGGATTGAAACCGGTGGAAGGATTCTATTGATGGCATGTTAGGGACACGTACTTCATGCCATGAATACCAATTTTTTAATGATTATAATGATGATGAAGAGAACTGCAAGTCTACAACCGGTTCAATGTGGTTGTGGGGGCAATTCATGTGAGGGACCTAGGAGCCCTTATTACTTTTCTTGCTCCTAAGATTCTCATGTACTCCATTTTACTCACTTTTATATAACTATAACACCTTTAAGTCTTTGAAGTAACAATAACACCTTTAAGCTTTTCAATCCAATCAGGTATTTGTGATAGATAAACTACAAATTTGCATATTTGAAGCCAATCAGGTATGGATTCCCATGTAAATAAACTACAAATTTCCACATAATCCATATGCTAGTCTTTCAATCTATTTTAGGTCCATGTAATCCATTTCACTAACTCCTATACATCAAGATCAGCTTGAAGTCTTTCAAGCCATTTTAGGTGTTTGAAATAAAAAGGCAAAAAGAGACAAGTAAATTAAGTAATAGAAAAGCTGGAAATCGAAAAGTCGAAAAGAGACTTGAGTGAATTAAGTAATAGAAAAGCTGGATAAAAGGAAACCCCAAAAACCTAAAGACAACCTGACATTGTCGTAGATTATGTTAGACCATTATTTATTTGGTGATTTAAAATACAGGTAGAATGATTGCATATTTTGGAATCTGGGAAAAGGCAAAAGGGGTTGAGTGGAAAAGGAATAGAAGCACGTGCTGGCCTCTCTGAGTAGTCAGCTGTGCTCGATTTTACAACTTTTGCCACCTTTTTATACATCCTTCATCCCTTCGCCCAATGCTAGTTTTGTACATTTCCACTGTTAACATTATTTTGTATTCCTTGTTCTTCATATTGTTCTTTGTTTGGCAGCATCCTCCTCCTGTAGCAGGAAAATAACATGTCATCTATTTTGGACAAAACTTATGGAGAGGATGAAAAGGGAATTGCTGTACAACCCAAGTGTTTGGATCTCCCCTTCAAGCTCTTCGGAACAACAATTTCAACACAAGACAGCTCCTACAAAGTAAGTCTATTTCCTAGCTTTTTACTCTACCCTAGGGTGTAATCATTTTTTTCATTCTGAGTGTGTAGGTTTTTACAGTTTGTTATATTGCGATTACTGAATAAGTAAATAGTGTCTATATAGTAAGAAGTTGAGCAAATATGTGCCAAAGTGTCCAAATAGAATAAATCAAAGATTTTAATAAAGAAGAAAAAATGTAAACAGTGTATACACTTAGCTGAGTCTACCTGTAGACATGAGGTATACAACAATTGTGTTAGAGTGCTTCAGAATGTGTCCAGAAAATTTAGACTTGGAGATAACTACAATGTCATGCACTGGATGTATTTCTAGTTCCTAGATTGCAGTGGTGAAAGTCTTTGGAAATTTGTCATTCTTTTGTCTGTCCCATCCGTCGTCGAGATCTTCAGCCTGATAAAATTCATTGATTTATTCAATTTTGAAGACCTCAATGCAAAAAACAGGAAATTATGCCTTCAGATCATACAAGGCTTGAAGATGGGTAACATTGATATAGACATATTGGTAAATACTCTACAATTGGCCTGGCTTAAAAGCTCTAACCATTGTTTTCCTGCAATAGGATGCAATACTGAAACACATTTACCTTTAGTTGTCTTTAGCCACAATCTTGTGGATTGTCAAGGACCTGTGATCAGTGTTATAAGAGGCCAATAATACATCAGGGCATATGGGCGTCACTTAATAACAAACAGAAACAGAAAGATGGGAAATGTCAGGGGTATTTGTGCCTGTGTACAATGTGAAACAATCTTGGTGTTGGTGAAGTAAAAGATCAGGTCATGCTTTAAGTATAACTGTATAAAATATGGGCAGAAAAGATAAGAAGAGTATGCACAGTTTGATGAGCTTATCTGCTAATCAAGCAGGCAGCTAAGATGTCTTGGAATATCAGAGAATGTGTCTACAATATAATTTACACTTTAAATAGCTAGTGTTCTTAAATATATTCTTATTTTTGATACCTAAATAAACCAAGACATAAAGTGCACAGAAAAGCCTTTGTAAATTATAGTTGTGTTCTTGTAGGATCTATAATAAATACTTAGGCTTTATAGTGGCTGGCTTTAATCAAGTTCACAAATTATTGGTTTGCTTGCATTTTTTTTTGGAGTTTTTACTGGTATATTTTTGGATAATGTTTTTCAAAATCTAATCAAAAATTATTGGAATTTCATATTTGAATGATTAAATCTATATAATTCAAATGTCCCAGAGATTTTTCAAGATATTAAATTTATTTATTTATTTAAAAATACAATTTAAATAACAAAAAATGATGATTTACCCATTCCCATGAAAAAATTTAAAAAATGAAATGTATTATTGTGAGATATGTAATAAATACTTGGGCTCTATAGTGGCTGGCGTTAATAAAGTTCACGCACTATTGATTCATTTGAGTTAACAAAAGTTGTCTGATTGAATCCACTGCAGTATTCAACGAATGGCGAACCCAGCAGTGCCCTAGGAGATCAAGGAGTGTCATTCGAAAATAGTAGTGTTGGTGACAATTCTCAGGCAAAAAACGCAAAT